>JARQOC010001282.1:0-44788 GCA_033576535.1 Allobates femoralis
AACGATATCGTTCACAATATCGCAGTGTGTGACGGGGCCTTTACACATATAATACTGGAGGATAAAACAAGACTGAGCACAAGACCTTCACAGCCGTCTACACATCATAGGGAGATCTCATCACACCTTCTCTCCATCTACCTGATCATCCGGAGGAACATCGGGATCTTCTTGTTTACAGTCCTGTGGGAGAAGAGGACGGGGACATCTCTCTGGTGTTGTTCTCTCACTGGATAGATCTGGAGGACACACATACAGGACTGAATTCATTCTTTACATATAGATAATTATAGGCCATTAGTATTTAGTCCTATTACCTGGTGATGTGAGGGGCCGGGGAACCTCCATCATGACTATGTCCTTGTACAAGTCTTTGTGTCCTTCTAAATACTCCCACTCCTCCATGGAGAAAAAGACAGAGACGTCCTGACACCTTATAGAAACCTGACAACACAATGATATCGTCATCCCCCGATCCCTTCATAGCGTTACTGTATAATGTCCCAGCAGCATTCCCAGCAGTGTCACCTCTCCAGTCAGCAGCTCAATCATCCTGTAGGTGAGTTCTAGGATCTTCTGGTCATTTATGTCCTCATGTATCAGGGGGTGAGGTGGAGGCCCCGTGATTGGGCTCAGGGGTCTTCCCTCAGACACAGGGTCCTGACAGCACAGATCACTAGAGGTCTTCTTCACCACTGTGTAATCCTGGTTATGGAGAGACACATTAATAAATCTCACTCCAGACATTTCCTCACCTCTCCAGTTCTGTATGTTATTCCCATAGATAAGAATGATGTAATG
Source organism: Allobates femoralis (assembly GCA_033576535.1). NCBI lineage: Eukaryota > Metazoa > Chordata > Amphibia > Anura > Aromobatidae > Allobates > Allobates femoralis. The sequence goes on from JARQOC010001282.1 coordinate 802, forward strand.
CGATGTCATCAGAATCTCTCACCTCTCCAGTAAGCTGGAAGAGGATCTCTAGGGTGAGGTGTAAGATCCTCTCCGCCATCTTGTCCCTGTCCAGATCCATTCTTGGTGGTCAATCAGGAGATTTCTCTAATATAGAAGATGTGAGAGGATCCGATATTGTAGAGATCTGAATGTGGGAAGATGATGATGTAACATCATAAAGATCCAGTGTAATAATACAATTACTGGAGACTCCGATCACTGCAGGCAGAAATTGATGTATTCCTGTATGCTCCATACTTGTCACCATGGCACAAGCGCAGCTCCGCTCCGTACACGTCGTACACACGCGGTTCCACTCCGTACACCGTAAACACACACGGCTCCACTCCGTACGCCTCGTACAAGCGTGGCTCCGCTCCATACACCTTGTACACACGGCTCCACTCCATACTCCTCGTACACACACGGCTCTGCTCCGTACACCTCATACACATGCGGCATTGCTCCGTACACACGCAGCTCTGCTCCGTACACCTCGTACACCTCGTACACACGCGGCTTTGCTCCATACACACGCGGCTTTGCTCCATACACACGCGGCTCCGCTCCGTACGCCTCGTGCACACGCGGCTCCGCTCCGTACGCCTCGTGCACACGCGGCTCCGCTCCGTACGCCTCGTGCACACACGGCTCCGCTCCGTTTTGCCTCGTACACACGCAGCTCCGCTCCGTACTCCTCGTACACACGCGGCTCCGCTCCATACACCTCGTACACACGCGGCTCCGCTCCATACACCTCGTATACACGCAACTCCGCTCCATACACCTCGTACACACTCTTCTCCGCTCACCTCGTACACATGGCTCCGCTCCGTACACCTCGTACACACGCGGCTCTGCACACCTCGTACACACTCGGCTCCGCACATCTCGTACACATGGCTCTGCTCCGCATACCTTGTACACATGGCTCTGCTCCGCACACCTCGTAGACGCGCGGCTCCGCTTCATACACCTCGTACACACTCGGCTCCGCACACCTCATACACACACGGCTCCGCTCCGTACACCTCGTACACGGCTCCGCTCCATATACCTCGTACACGGCTCCCCTTTGTACATCTCGTACACTCTCAGCACCGCTCCGTACGCCTCATACACACTCGGCTCTGCTCTTTAAACCTCCGCTCCGTACACCTCGTACACACGCAGCTCCGCTCCGTACCCCTCGTACACATACAGCTCCCCTCCGTACACCTCATACACACACGGCTCCGCTCCGTACATCTCATACACACAAGGCTCTGCTCAGTAAACCTCGTACACACTCGGCTCCGCTCCGTACACCTCGTACACTCGGCTCTGCTCTGTACACATCGTACACACTCGGCTCTGCTCCGTACACCTCATACACAATCGTATACACGCGGCTCCGCTCCATACACCTGGTACACACTCGGCTCCGCACACCTCGTACACACTCGGCTCCGCTCCGCACACCTCGTACACACTCGGCTCCGCACACCTTGTACACATTCGGCTCCGCTCCGTACACCTCGTACACATGCGGCTCTGCACACCTCGTACACACTCGGCTCCGCACACCTCGTACACATGGCTCTGCTCCGCATACCTTGTACACATGGCTCTGCTCCGCACACCTCGTAGACGCGCGGCTCCGCTTCATACACCTCGTACACACTCGGCTCCACACACCTCATACACACGGCTCCGCTCCGTACACCTCGTACACGGCTCCGCTCCATATACCTCGTACACGGCTCCCCTTTGTACATCTCGTACACTCTCAGCACCGCTCCGTACGCCTCATACACACTCGGCTCTGCTCCGTACACCTCGTACACACTCGGCTCCGCTCCGTACACCTCGTACACACACAACTCCGCTCCGTACACCTCGTACACACGCAGCTCCGCTCCGTACACCTCGTACACACGCAGCTCCGCTCCGTACCCCTCGTACACATGCAGCTCCCCTCCGTACACCTCATACACACACGGCTCCGCTCCGTACATCTCATACACACAAGGCTCTGCTCAGTAAACCTCGTACACACTCGGCTCCGCTCCGTACACCTCGTACACTCGGCTCTGCTCTGTACACATCATACACACTCGGCTCTGCTCCGTACACCTCATACACAATCGTATACACGCGGCTCCGCTCCATACACCTCGTACACACTCGGCTCCGCTCCGCACACCTCGTACACACTCGGCTACGCTCCGCACACCTCGTACACACTCGGCTCCGCTCCGCACACCTTGTACACATTCGGCTCCGCTCCGTACACCTCGTACACATGCGGCTCTGCACACCTCGTACACATGGCTCTGCTCCGCATACCTTGTACACATGGCTCTGCTCCGCACACCTCGTAGACGCGCGGCTCCGCTTCATACACCTCGTACACACTCGGCTCCGCACACCTCATACACACACGGCTCCGCTCCGTACACCTCGTACACGGCTCCGCTCCATATACCTCGTACACGGCTCCCCTTTGTACATCTCGTACACTCTCAGCACCGCTCCGTACGCCTCATACACACTCGGCTCTGCTCCGTACACCTCGTACACACTCGGCTCCGCTCCGTACACCTCGTACACACGCAGCTCCGCTCCGTACACCTCGTACACACGCAGCTCCGCTCCGTACACCTCGTACACACGCAGCTCCGCTCCGTACACCTCGTACACACGCAGCTCCGCTCCGTACCCCTCGTACACATGCAGCTCCCCTCCGTACCCCTCGTACACATGCAGCTCCCCTCCGTACACCTCATACACACACGGCTCCGCTCCGTACATCTCATACACACAAGGCTCTGCTCAGTAAACCTCGTACACACTCGGCTCCGCTCCGTACACCTCGTACACTCGGCTCTGCTCTGTACACATCGTACACACTCGGCTCTGCTCCGTACACCTCATACACAATCGGCTCTGCTCTGTACACATCGTACACACTCGGCTCTGCTCCGTACACCTCGGACACACTCGGCTCTGCTCCGTACACCTCGTACACACACAGCTCTGCTCCGTACACCTCGTACACATGGCTCTGCTCCGTACACTTCGTACACACTCGGCTCCGCTCCATACACCTCGTATACACGCGGCTCCGCTCCATACACCTCGTACACACTCGGCTCCGCTCCCCGCACACCTCGTACACACTCGGCTCCGCTCCGCACACCTCGTACACACTCGGCTCCGCTCCGCACACCTCGTACACATGGCTCCGCTCCGTACACCTCGTACACACGCGGCTCTGCACACCTCGTACACACTCGGCTCCGCACACCTCGTACACATGGCTCTGCTCCGCATACTTTGTACACATGGCTCTGCTCCGCACACCTCGTAGACGCGCGGCTCCGCTTCATACACCTCGTAGACACTCGGCTCCGCACACCTCATACACACACGGCTCCGCTCTGTACACCTCGTACACGGCTCCGCTCCATATACCTCGTACACGGCTCCCCTTTGTACATCTCGTACACTCTCAGCACCGCTCCGTACGCCTCATACACACTCGGCTCTGCTCTGTAAACCTCGTACACACTCGGCTCCGCTCCGTACACCTCGTACACACTCAGCTCCGCTCCGTACACCTCGTACACACTCGGCTCCGCACACCTCGTACACACGCAGCTCCGCTCCGTACACCTCGTACACACGCAGCTCCGCTCCGTACCCCTCGTACACATGCAGCTCCGCTCCGTACACCTCATACACACACGGCTCCGCTCCGTACATCTCATACACACAAGGCTCTGCTCAGTAAACCTCGTACACACTCGGCTCCGCTCTGTACACCTCGTACACACTCGGCTCCGCTCTGTACACATCGTACACACTCGGCTCCGCTCTGTACACATCGTACACACTCGGCTCCGCTCTGTACACATCGTACACACTCGGCTCCGCTCTGTACACATCGTACACACTCGGCTCTGCTCTGTACACATCGTACACACTCGGCTCTGCTCCGTACACATCGTACACACAAGGCTCTGCTCAGTACACCTCATACACACAAGGCTCCGCTCCGTACACCTCATACACACAAGGCTCTGCTCAGTACACCTCATACACACAAGGCTCTGCTCAGTAACCTCGTATACACACAGCTCTGCTCCGTACACCTCGTACACACAAGGCTCTGCTCTGTACACCTCGTACACACAAGGCTCTGCTCAGTACACCTCATACACACAAGGCTCTGCTCTGTACACCTCATACACACAATGCTCTGCTCAGTACACCTCATACACACAAGGCTCTGCTCTGTACACCTCATACTCACAAGGCTCTGCTCAGTACACCTCGTACACACAAGGCTCTGCTCCGTACATCTCATACACACAAGGCTCTGCTCAGTACACCTCGTACACACAAGGCTCTGCTCCGTACATCTCATACACAAGGCTCTGCTCCGTACACCTCATACACACAAGGCTCTGCTCAGTACACCTCATACACATAAGGCTCTGCTCAGTACACCTCATACACTCAAGGCTCTGCTCAGTACACCTCATACACAAGGCTCTCCTCAGTACACCTCATACACACAAGGCTCTGCTCAGTACATCTCATACACACAAGGCTCTGCTCTGTACACCTCATACACACAAGGCTCTGCTCTGTACACCTCGTACACACAAGGCTCTGCTCTGTACACCTCATACACACAAGGCTCTGCTCCGTACATCTCATAAACAAGGCTCTGCTCTGTACACCTCATACACACAAGGCTCTGCTCTGTACACCTCATACACACAAGGCTCTGCTCAGTACACCTCGTACACACAAGGCTCTGCTCAGTACACCTCATACACACTCGGCTCTGCTCTGTACACCTCATACACACAAGGCTCTGCTCAGTACACCTCGTACACACAAGGCTCTGCTCCGTACATCTCATACACAAGGCTCTGCTCAGTACACCTCATACACACAAGGCTCTGCTCTGTACACCTCATACACACAAGGCTCTGCTCTGTACACCTCATACACACAAGGCTCTGCTCAGTACACCTCGTACACACAAGGCTCTGCTCAGTACACCTCATACACACAAGGCTCTGCTCTGTACACCTCATACACACAAGGCTCTGCTCTGTACATCTCATACACACAAGGCTCTGCTCTGTACATCTCATACACACAAGGCTCTGCTCAGTACACCTCATACACACAAGGCTCTGCTCAGTACACCTCATACACACAAGGCTCTGCTCAGTACACCTCATACACACAAGGCTCTGCTCAGTACACCTCATACACACTCGGCTCTGCTCTGTACACCTCATACACACAAGGCTCTGCTCAGTACACCTCATACACAAGGCTCTGCTCAGTACACCTCATACACACAAGGCTCTGCTCTGTACACCTCATACACACAAGGCTCTGCTCAGTACACCTCATACACACAAGGCTCTGCTCAGTACATCTCATACACAAGGCTTGCTCAGTACACCTCATACACACAAGGCTCTGCTCTGTACACCTCATACACACAAGGCTCTGCTCAGTACACCTCATACACACAAGGCTCTGCTCAGTACATCTCATACACAAGGCTCTGCTCAGTACACCTCATACACACAAGGCTCTGCTCTGTACACCTCGTACACACAAGGCTCTGCTCAGTACATCTCATACACAAGGCTCTGCTCAGTACACCTCATACACACAAGGCTCTGCTCTGTACACCTCATACACACAAGGCTCTGCTCAGTACACCTCATACACACAAGGCTCTGCTCAGTACATCTATACACAAGGCTCTGCTCAGTACACCTCATACCCACAAGGCTCTGCTCTGTACACCTCGTACACACAAGGCTCTGCTCAGTACATCTCATACACACAAGGCTCTGCTCCGTACATCTCATACACAAGGCTCTGCTCAGTACACCTCATACACACAAGGCTCCGCTCCATACATCTCATACACACAAGGCTCTGCTCAGTACACCTCGTATACACACAGCTCTGCTCCGTACACCTCGTACACACAAGGCTCTGCTCTGTACACCTCGTACACACAAGGCTCTGCTCAGTACACCTCATACACACAAGGCTCTGCTCTGTACACCTCATACACACAATGCTCTGCTCAGTACACCTCATACACACAAGGCTCTGCTCTGTACACCTCATACTCACAAGGCTCTGCTCAGTACACCTCGTACACACAAGGCTCTGCTCCGTACATCTCATACACACAAGGCTCTGCTCAGTACACCTCGTACACACAAGGCTCTGCTCGTACATCTCATACACAAGGCTCTGCTCTGTACACCTCATACACACAAGGCTCTGCTCAGTACACCTCATACACACAAGGCTCTGCTCAGTACACCTCATACACATAAGGCTCTGCTCAGTACCTCATACACTCAAGGCTCTGCTCAGTACACCTCATACACACAAGGCTCTGCTCAGTACACCTCATACACACAAGGCTCTGCTCAGTACATCTCATACACACGGCTCTGCTCAGTACACCTCATACACACAAGGCTCTGCTCTGTACACCTCATACACACAAGGCTCTGCTCTGTACACTCATACACACAAGGCTCTGCTCAGTACACCTCATACACACAAGGCTCTGCTCAGTACACTCATACACACAAGGCTCTGCTCAGTACACCTCATACACACAAGGCTCTGCTCTGTACACCTCATACACACAAGGCTCTGCTCAGTACACCTCGTACACACAAGGCTCTGCTCCGTACATCTCATACACACAAGGCTCCGCACATCTCATACACACAAGGCTCTGCTCAGTACACCTCGTACACACAAGGCTCTGCTCTGTACACCTCATACACACAAGGCTCTGCTCCGTACATCTCATACACAAGGCTCTGCTCTGTACACCTCATACACACAAGGCTCTGCTCTGTACACCTCGTACACACAAGGCTCTGCTCAGTACACCTCGTACACACAAGGCTCTGCTCAGTACAACACCTCATACACACAAGGCTCTGCTCAGTACATCTCATACACACAAGGCTCTGCTCTGTACACTCATACACACAAGGCTCTGCTCAGTACACCTCGTACACACAAGGCTCTGCTCGTACATCTCATACACACAAGGCTCGCACATCTCATACACACAGGCTCTGCTCAGTACAACCTCGTACACACAAGGCTCTGCTCTGTACACCTCATACACACAAGGCTCTGCTCGTACACTCATACACAAGGCTCTGCTCGTACACCTCATACACACAAGGCTCTGCTCAGTACACCTCTACACACAAGGCTCTGCTCATACACCTGTACACACAAGGCTCTGCTCAGTACATCCTCATACACAAGGCTCTCTCGTACACCTCATACACACAAGGCTTGCTCAGTACATCTCATACACACAAGGCTCTGCTCGTACACCTCATACACAAGGCTCTGCTCTGTACACCTCGTACACACAAGGCTCTGCTCTGTACACCTCATACACACAAGGCTCTGCTCGTACATCTCATACACACAAGGCTCTGCTCAGTACACCTCATACACACAAGGCTCTGCTCTGTACACCTCATACACACAAGGCTCTGCTCAGTACACCTCATACACACAAGGCTCTGCTCGTACACCTCTACACACAAGGCTCTGCTCAGTACACCTCATACCACACAGGCTCTGCTCTGTACACCTCATACACACAAGGCTCTGCTCGTACACCTCTACACACAAGGCTCTGCTCGTACACTCATCACACAAGGCTCTGCTCAGTACACCTCATACACACAAGGCTCTGCTCGTACACCTCATACACACAAGGCTCTGCTCTGTACACCTCTACACACAATGGCTCTGCTCAGTACACTCATCACACAAGGCTGCTCGCTCTCACACCTCTCAGTACACTCACAAGGCTCTGCTCGTACACCTCATACACACAAGGCTCTGCTCGTACATCTCATACACAAGGCTCTGCTCAGTACACCTCATACACACAAGGCTCTGCTCAGTACACCTCATACACACAAGGCTCTGCTCAGTACACCTCATACACACAAGGCTCTGCTCTGTAATCTCATACACACAAGGCTCTGCTCAGTACACTCATACACACAAGGCTCTGCTCAGTACACCTCATCACACAGGCTCTGCTCAGTACACCTCATACACACAAGGCTCTGCTCGTACACCTCTACACACTGGCTCTGCTCTGTACACCTCATACACACAAGCTCTGCTCAGTACACCTCGTACACACAAGGCTCTGCTCAGTACATCTCATACACAAGGCTCTGCTCAGACACCTCATACACACAAGGCTTGCTCTGTACACCTCATACACACAAGGCTCTGCTCAGTACACCTCTCAACAAGGCTCTGCTCGTACATCTCATACACAAGTCTCGCACCTCATAACACAAGGCTCTGCTCGTACACCTCTCGTACACACAAGGCTCTGCTCGTACACTCATACAACAAGGCTCTGCTCGTACTCTCATACACAAGCTCTGCTCGTACACCTCATACACACAGGCTCTGCTCGTACACCTCATACACACAAGGGCTCTGCTCATACACCTCGTAACCCCAAGCTCTGCTCGTACACTCTACACACAGGCTCTGCTCGTACACCTCGTACACACAAGGCTCTGCTCAGTACACTATACACACAAGGCCTGCTCTGTACACCTCATACACACAAGGCTCTGCTCGTACACCTCATACACACAAGGCTCTGCTCGTACACCTCATACACACAAGGCTCTGCTCGTACACTCATACACAAGGCTCTGCTCAGTACACCTCATACACACTTGCTCGTCTCATAAAATCCTCTACACACAAGGCTCTGCTCGTACACCTCATACCACAAGGCTCTGCTCTGTACACCTCTACACACAAGGCTCTGCTCAGTACACCTCATACACACAGGCTCTGCTCGTACACTCATACACACAAGGCTCTGCTCAGTACACCTATACACACAAGGCTCTGCTCGTACACCTCATACACACAAGGCTCTGCTCAGTACACTCATACACACAAGGCTCTCTCGTACACCTCATACACACAAGGCTCTGCTCGTACACCTCATACACACAAGGCTCTGTCGTACACCTCATACCACAAGGCTCTGCTCGTACACCTCATACACACAAGGCTCTGCTCGTACACCTCTACACACAAGGCTCTGCTCAGTACACCTCATACACACAAGGCTCTGCTCGTACACCTCATACACACAAGGCTCTGCTCAGTACACCTCTACACACAAGGCTCTGCTCGTCTTACACACCTCGTACACACACAGGCTTGCTCATACACCTCGTACACACAAGGTCTCTGCTCATAACCATTCACACACAAGGCTCTGTCAGTACACCCATACACACAAGGCTCTGCTCAGTAACCTCATACACAAGGCTCTGCTCGTACACTCTACACACAAGGCTCTGCTCAGTACACCTCATACACACAAGGCTCTGCTCGTACACCTCATACACACAGGCTCTGCTCAGTACACTCATACACACAAGGCTCTGCTCGTACACCTCATACACACAAGGCTCTGCTCAGTACACCTCATACACACAAGGCTCTGCTCTGTACACCTCTACACACAGGCTCGCTCGTACATCTCATACACACAAGGCTCTGCTCGTACATCTCATACACACAAGGCTCTGCTCAGTACACCTATACACACAAGGCTCTGCTCGTACACCTCATACACAAGGCTCTGCTCAGTACACCTCTACACACAGGCTCTGCTCGTACACTCATACAACAAGGCTCTGCTCTGTACACCTCATACACACAAGGCTCTGCTCAGTACACCTCTACACACAGGCTCTGCTCAGTACACTCATACACAAGGCTCTGCTCAGTACACTCATACACACAAGGCTCTGCTCTGTACACCTCATACACACAAGGCTCTGCTCAGTACACCTCGTACACACAAGGCTCTGCTCAGTACATCTCATACACAAGGCTCTGCTCTGTACACCTCATACACACAAGGCTCTGCTCAGTAAACCTTGTACACACAAGGTTCTGCTCTGTACACACTCATACACACAAGGCTCTGCTCTGTACACCTCATACACACAAGGCTCTGCTCTGTACATCTCATACACAAGGCTCTGCTCAGTACACCTCATACACACAAGGCTCTGCTCAGTACACCTCATACACACAAGGCTCTGCTCAGTACACCTCATACACACAAGGCTCTGCTTCGTACACCTCATACACACAAGGCTCTGCTCAGTACACCTCATACACACAAGGCTCTGCTTCGTACACCTCATACACACAAGGCTCTGCTCAGTACACCTCATACACACAAGGCTCTGCTCAGTACACCTCATACACACAAGGCTCTGCTCTGTACACCTCATACACAAGGCTCTGCTCAGTACACCTCGTACACACAAGGCTCTGCTCAGTACACCTCATACACACAAGGCTCTGCTCAGTACACCTCATACACACAAGGCTCTGCTCAGTAAACCTTGTACACACAAGGCTCTGCTCTGTACACCTCATACACACGGCTCTGCTCAGTACACCTCGTACACACAAGGCTCTGCTCAGTACACCTCATACACACAAGGCTCTGCTCAGTACACCTCATACACACAAGGCTCTGCTCAGTAAACCTTGTACACACAAGGCTCTGCTCTGTACACCTCATACACACGGCTCTGCTCAGTACACCTCATACACACAAGGCTCTGCTTTGTACACCTCATACACAACGGCTCTGCTCAGTACACCTCATACACACAAGGCTCTGCTTTGTACACCTCATACACACGGCTCTGCTCTGTACACCTCATACACACAAGGCTCTGCTCAGTACACCTCGTACACACAAGGCTCTGCTCAGTACACCTCGTACACACACGGCTCCGCTCCGTACACCTCGTACATACTCGGCTCTGCTCTGTACACCTCATACACACAAGGCTCTGCTCAGTACACCTCATACACACAAGGCTCTGCTCCGTACACCTCGTACACACTCGGCTCTGCTCTGTACACCTCATACACACAAGGCTCTGCTCAGTACACCTCATACACACAAGGCTCTGCTCCAGTACACCTCATACACACAAGGCTCTGCTCCGTACACCTCGTACACACTCGGCTCTGCTCAGTACACCTCGTACACACAAGGCTCTGCTCAGTACACCTCATACACACAAGGCTCTGCTCCGTACACCTCGTACACACTCGGCTCTGCTCAGTACACCTCGTACACACAAGGCTCTGCTCAGTACACCTCATACACACAAGGCTCTGCTCCGTACACCTCGTACACAACTCGGCTCTGCTCTGTACACCTCATACACACAAGGCTCTGCTCTGTACACCTCATACACACTCGGCTCCGCTCCATACACAAATGGCTCTGCTCGTACGCACAGCTCCACATGCCTTGTGTACACACTCGGCTCTGCTCCATCCACACTGTAGATCTCTCCTGACCCCACACATAACCTTCCCCTCATCCAGCACCTGACAACCAGCACAGTCCAGGTCACCACAGAGGTCAGAGATCAGCGAGAGGAGGGAGGACGGGGGATTCAGGGGAGAAAACACAAAGATGAAGAAACACATTTCTATATATGAGGAGGAAAAATGGAGACAAGAGCGAGAATAGAAAGGAAGAAAGAGAATAATGGGGAGCGCAGACCTGCAGCCAACGGTAGAGGCTAGAGAATACAGGCTGCTTGCAGGTGTGATGGTGTGACGTCACTAGAAGAGGCGGGGCCTCCTCATTACAGGGGCGTGTCCTCCCTTTCCCTCGTGCTGCCTCATGCTGCAGTGTGGATTGTGGCGGCCTCTGTGAGGCTGGGGCTTCTCCTGGGAGGGGGAATTCTTCATGGAGCTCAGTATTATCTTCTGATTGTGTGTAAACTGCTTCTCAGGGATCTGAGTAGGTGAGGGAGCATAATGCTTACATGGGACTGCTGGCTGGGGATCTGAGTGTGTAGGGGAACATACTGCTTACATGGGACTGCTTGCTTGCTGGGGGTCTGCGGGGGCCATGATGCTTACATGGGACTGCTTCTCAGGGATCTGAGTGGGAATGGGAACATAATGCTTACATGGTACTGCTTGCTGAGGATCTGAGTGAGTAGGGGAACATAATGCGTACATGGGACTGCTTGCTGGGGGTCTGCGGGAGTGGTTAGGGGAACATAATGCTTACATGGGACTACTTGCTGGGGTTCTGCGTGGGGCCATAATGCTTATAAAAGACTGCTTCTCAGGGATCTGAGTGAGTAGGGGAACATAATGCTGACATGGGACTGCTTGCTAGGGGTCTGCAGGGTGCATGATGCTACATGGGACTGCTGAGTGGGTAGGGGAACATAATGCTTACATGGGACAGCTTGCTTGCTGGGGGTCTGCGGGAGTGGCTAGGGGAGCATAATGCTTACATGGGACTGCTTGCTGGGGGTCTGTGGGGGCCATGATGCTTACATGGGACTGCTCAGGGATCTGAGTGGGTAGGGGAACAATGCTTACATGGGACTGCTTTCTGGGGTCTGTAGGGGGCATGATGCTTACATGTGATGGGACTGCTTGCTGGGGGTCTGCGGGGGGCATGATGCTTACATGGGTGTCTGCAGGGGGCATGATGCTTACATGGGGATGCTGCTTGCTAGGGATTTGCATGGGTAGATGAGCAAGTTATTTGCAGTTACTTGCATGGGGCTGCTGCTTGATAGGCATCTGCGCGAATAGGGGGGCATGATACATACATGGGGCTGATCTGCGTGGGTAGGGGGGCATGATGCTTGCATGGGACTGCTGCTTGATGGGGATCTGTGTGGGTAGGGGGGCATTATGCTCGCATGGGACTGCTGCTTGATGGGGATCTGCATGGGTAGGGGGGCACGATGCTTGCATGGGGCTGCTACTTGATGGGGATCTGCGTGGGTAGGGGGGCATGATGCTTGCATGGGGCTGTTGCTTGATGGGGATCTGCGTGGGTAGGGGGGGCATGATGCTCGCATGGGGCTGCTGCTTGATGGGGATCTGTGTGGGTAGAGGGGCATGATGCTTGCATGGGGCTGCTGCTTGATGGGGACCTAAGCACCTCACTGCTGTTACCCCTCCTTCGGGACCCTCCTACTTTGTTCCTTGAGAGCGGCATCAGCGCCTGCGCAGATCTCTCGGGCATCTCGGTTCGAATCTGATGACTGCGCCTGTTCCCTCCTTGCTAGATTCCCAGCCACACAGTCTGTATCTATTCTAATAAAACCCTAAGCCAGCTTCCGTCAGTAAGTCATCGAAATGACGTCACATCCTGACGGAAGGCGGCTGTATCCCTAAGCAAAATGGCTGACCATTAGCGAGAGCGGGGCTAATAGTGCCCATAAGGATACTTACCCTCCACAGCCGCGCTCCACCTGTCTTCTATCAGTGGAAGTAGGGGCTGCGGGGGGGAGGGCCGCGGGGAGAGAAGGGGGCAGGAGGAGCGCCTCCATTCTGCCCCTCCGCTGGCTCCATCCTGCCCCCTCGCTGGCTCCATCCTGCTTCCCCCCCACCCCGGCTCCATCCTGCCCCCCCCCAATTGCATCCATCCTGCCCCGCTGGCTCCATCCTGCACCCCCACCACCATCCTGCCCCCTCCCCACCATCCTGCCCCCCGCCATCAGCCTGCCCCGCCGGCTCCATTCTGCCCCCCCCACCATCCTGCTTCGCTAGATCCATCCTGCACCCCCACCACCATCCTGCCCCCCTCGCCATCAGCCTGCCCCGCCGACTTCATCCTGTCCCCCACCACCATCCTGCTTCGCTGGCTCCATCCTGCCCCAACTTTTCCATCCTGCCCCGCTCGCTCCATCCTGCCCTCCGCGCTGCTGCGCTGACCACTCGGCCCACCGCGCTGCTGCACTGACCACTCTGCCCACCGCGCTGCTGCGCTGACCACTCTGCCCACCACGCTGCTGTGCTGACCACTCTGCCCACCCCGCTGCTGCGCTGACCACAGCCACCGTACAGTGCTAAACACTGAGCGACCATACTTTGCTAACCACTGAGCCACCGCGCAGTGCTAACCACTGAGCCACCGCGCAGTGCTAACCACTGTGCAGTGCTAACCACTGAGCCACCGCGCAGTGCTAACCACTGAGCCACCGCGCAGTGCTAACCACTGAGCCACCGCGCAGTGCTAACCACTGAGCCACCGCGCAGTGCTAACCACTGAGCCACCGCGCAGTGCTAACCACTGAGCCACCGCGCAGTGCTAACCACTGAGCCACCGCGCACTCTGCTAAGCACTCTGCTGCGGGCAGGAGTGGACCGTGGAACAGCAGCCGGGTGTGGCCAGGAGGGGCCCCCTCTGCCGCTGTTCCCCGACCCCCTCCTGCCCGCACCCACCCGCTGTCCCCGAGCCCCCTTCTGCCTGCACCCGTCCGCTCTTCCCCGGCCCCCTTATGCCTGCACCCGCCCGCTCTTCCCTGGCCCCCTACTGCCTGCACCTGGCCCCCTCCTGCCTGCTGTGCCCTGGCCCTCTCCTGACCGCACCCGCCCGCTGTCCCCTCCTGGACTCCGGCACCACTGCTCACTGGCACCGTTGCAAACCGGTACTGCTGTAGGTATCTACTATATAATTGTCTACTTTTGTCTGTTTGTCTGTAACGCAAATCCTGCGTCGCTGGGCGCGGGCGGCTGGCCTGACCAATCAATCAGCAACAGGGACAGTTTGCCCGCAAATTGGTGCAGCATTTCAACCACATTTTGCTGATTCGTTGCGCCCGGCTGGTTCCCTTGCCCGCAATCAGCGATATTGGTGCAGGATTTAAACCCAGCTTCCCTTTGCATTATTCTTAAATCTTCATAAATAAACTACATACATAGTATAGAATACCCGATGCGTTAGAATCGGGCCACCATCTAGTACAGCATAAGAGCACTCTGGGCGGGATCTGGTGCCTACGTGATACCATCTGACCTCAGCTTCCAGGCAGAGCTCACGGAGATGCCCAAGAGCTGAGAGATCTGCACCACTCGCAAGGAACAGAGTAGGAGGGTCCCGGAGGTAACAGCAGCGAGGTGTTTAGGTCCTGGGAGGGGAGTGTACCTCCCAGACCTAAAATAATTTCTCATAAAGTGATTATTTTGGTGTCCGGGTGGGTATGGGGACGAGGGACACATTCACTCCTTCACTAAATGCAGCATAGGCGCTGCTGAAGGTGGCTTTTAGTTTAATAGGCCCTGTGTGGTGACAGGTTCCCTTTAAAACAGTTTTTTCTAATTAATAGTATTGGGGGACGCAGGACTCTGTGTTTCTGCTCGGCCACCAGGAAGTTTGAAACTACATAAAAAAAGTTGGCTCCATGTTTCGGGCCGTGTTCTGTCCTCGGACAATGTGAATCTATTTTAGTCTTGTTTCCATAGGAGTCAGGCACCACTTGTATCCAGTGTTCTGCATGATTTATTATTTCTGTTCTAGGTATTGTGGATTTCCCCCATCTACAGCAGGGACACTGTGGAGAACATTTCATCACTGCTCGTCTCTACAATCCATGTGAGGCCGCTGAAGAGGTGACACTGTGGAGCCTGATAACGTCAGATAGATGAGTATAATCACTCCAAAAACCCCTCCCTCTCTCTATCTCTTAGCTTGCTAGGGTTTGCTGTCTTGAGGTCACTTGCCCTTTTATTTTCTTTTGGGCAAGCTCTCTCCCCTCCTCCTCTTCTGCCTTCTCCCCCCCTCCTCCTCCTTTTCCGCCTTCTCCCCCCTTCTCCTTTCCCGCCTTCTCCCCCTCCTCCTTTACCGCCTTCTCCGCCCCCTCCTCCTTCTTTTCCACCTTTCTCCGACCCCTCCACCTTCTTTTCCGCTTTTCTCCGCCCCCTCCTCCTCCTTTTCCGCCTCTCTCCGCCCCCTCCTCCTCCTTTTCTGCCTTTCTTGCCCCCTCCTCCTCCTCCTTTTCTGCCTTTCTTGCCCCCTCCTTTTCTGCCTTTCTTGCCCCCTCCTTTTCTGCCTTTCTTGCCCCCTCCTCCTCCTTTTCTGCCTTTCTTGCCCCCTCCTCCTCCTTTTCTGCCTTTCTTGCCCCCTCCTCCTCCTTTATCTGCCTTTCTTGCCCCCTCCCCCTCCTTTTC
This sequence comes from Allobates femoralis, assembly GCA_033576535.1. Lineage (NCBI taxonomy): Eukaryota > Metazoa > Chordata > Amphibia > Anura > Aromobatidae > Allobates > Allobates femoralis. The sequence goes on from JARQOC010001282.1 coordinate 16,936, forward strand.
TGCCTTTCTTGCTCCCTCCTCCTTTTCTGCCTTTCTTGCCCCCTCCTCCTCCTCCTTTTCTGCCTTTCTTGCCACCTCCTCCTCTTCTGCCTTTCTTTCCCCCTCCTCCTCCTCCTTTTCTGCCTTTCTTGCCCCCTCCTCCTCCTTTTCTGCCTTTCTTGCCCCCTCCTCCTCCTCCTTCTCTTCTGCCTTTCTTGCCCCCTCCTCCTCTTCTGCCTTTCTTTCCCCCTCCTCCTCCTCCTTTTCTGCCTTTCTTGCCACCTCCTCCTCTTCTGCCTTTCTTTCCCCCTCCTCCTCCTCCTTTTCTGCCTTTCTTGCCCCCTCCTGCTACTCCTTTTCTGCCTTTCTTGCCCCCTCCTCCTCCTCCTTTTCTGCCTTTCTTGCCCCCTCCTCCTCCTCCTTTTCTACCTTTCTTGCCCCCTCCTCCTCCTCCTTCTTTTCTGCATTCTTGCCCCCTCCTCCTCCTCCTCCCCTTTCTCTGATTTAATTTTTTTTGCAGCCACCAGATCAGATTGCTGGTATCCTCACAGGCACCTCCTGGGCTCTGGTCATTTCACATATTCTTCTCTGGGGACATCTGTCCTCCGGCATTATCTGGATGGCTCAAATGGACACTACCTTCCTGATGCCGGCATATCTCATGGCTACAAGATTGAATGTCCTCGAGTTACAGAGGATATACCCGCGCTCGTGTCTTCTCCAATGTATTAAAGGAGGAATTTTATCATAAATACAGAAATCAGATTTTTCAACAATTTTCATAACTGAAGCGCAGGGGACTTGGGTCCAAAAGGATTTTGCTTTTATTGTCACTTATCTCTGATGTCACTTGTCTATATATTGATTTGTAAAGTTGATTGTTCTACATTTGTATAAAAATATTTATAACTTTCTCCTTTTTGTTACAATTATTTTATATATTTGTTATAATAAAACTGTTTGAGAGCAATGGGCAGAATTTTCATTTCTATAATCAGTGGTGTATCTAGGGGGCACTGGTGGGACATCTGTCCTGGGCACAGCAGGCAGGGGGGCACCGTTGGACCTCTTAATGCGTTGGAGATATCTTCCCGCCGGCTGCATATGTTGCCTTCTCCCTCCCCCCATAGTAGGAGCCAGCTATTCTCTGACATGTTGTCAGCTGCCAGTGGGTCAGAGAAACTGCCACATGCTGGTTTCCTGCAATCAGTTGTACAAGTGCCAGACACTCTGTACATTGGAAGCAGCACACTTTTACCGGCATTCCAGGTCAGGGAGACATCATCAACGTGACCAGGTCAGTTGACGTCACTCGACAGTGCCTGCAGAGGTGACAAGGATGGTGTAAAGCCCTCCATACAGGAGCTGAAGACACTGTCCCCCTTCTCCCCCCTTCCTTTTCCGTAATGTAATCACTGAAAAGGAGAGAGGGTGGGGAGTGTAAGAGCAGCAAATGGAAGAGTGTGGGGGCGATATATGTGAAACAAACAGGAAGGAGGAGGTGGGTGAAGAATATGTGAATCAAACAGAGGGAGAGGGAGACGTGCTTATTAAAAATCAGAAAGTGATGAAAAAAATGTGGCCGAAAATATTACCAATACAACTCGTCACGCACAAAAAAAAGCCCTCGCATGACTATTGTGGCACATTTACAGAAAAAGCAAAGCTCTCAAAATAAGGCAATGCAAAATGTGAACCAAATCAAACACACAGCGTTTCTTTGTTTGTGTAATAGCAGCCAAACATAAAAATAAGATCTAAATCTGGTATTGCTGTGATTGCATCGATCCAAGAATAAAGCCGTGTAATCACCTATACCGCACAGTGATTGCACCGATCCAAGAGTAAAGCCGTGTAATCACCTAAACCGCACAGTATAAATTAATAATCGCACTTCTTGACCTGCTGTTGATTTATTTTTCCTCCTAAAGAACTTAGTAAGGCTCAGCTCATACTTATCTTCTGCTAACCGCTGATCACTTATGGTGGGGTTACACGTCCCGATATCGCGGCGATATCGGAGGCAACGGCGCGGGAGCGCGCATTTTTTCAGCCCTTTTTCCGATATCGCATCGGCGGTTTACACGCTGCGATATCGGGAAACAACGTCCCTCCGATGTGTACACCCACCAACCCAGTAACGACCATTTAACATGGGAGTTAATGGGTGAGGTGCGAGTACAGATCGGAGTTGGGCTGTCACACGCTGCGATGCTGCTACAACGGCCTTGCGATATCGGAGAGTTGAATAGCTCTGCTATTCAACTCCGATATCGTTTTGGCATCGTTCCAGCATCGCGTTGTACACTCAAACCGTACAACGCGCAAACGATATCGGGTCCAACTCGCGACCCACGTGACTTTTTGTCGGAGTTGGACGCCGATATCGCGGCGTGTAAACCCACCATCACACCAGGGATTATGTGTAAACACTTGAAATACTTTGTCCAGCGTCTCCCTCTGCCTCATTAAAGGGCATTTTCCATAAGGGATTCTGTCTGAATAGTGTCTGGCTTATGATCCGACAGTGTCCCTCTTTTTAAGCAGGCACAAAAGAGCAGTTGACCACAGGTTTGAGTCTGAAGCAAAGCTGTCGCCTCATTAGTAAATGGATCCACCTTGAGTTTCATATGAACCATGTGTTTCAGATATTTAGGACGTGCTTAGCTTAGGCCGGCTTCACACTGCGTGTGTGATCCGATCCGTGGATGTCCGCTTGAGGCAGACAGCCGCGGACCGGATCACGACACAGGACTGGAGGGCTATTATGCCCTCCGGTCCTGTGTGCAGTGCACACAGTTCCCACCGCTGATAGGTGAGGACCGTGGGCGCCGCGGTCCCGACCTGTCAGCGGCTGCAGCTGCGTGCGCTGCACACCGGACCGGTGTGCATAATAGCCCCCCAGTCCTGTGTCGTGATCCGGTCCGCGGCTGTCTGCCTCAAGCGGACATCCACGGATCGGATCACACACGCAGTGTGAAGCCAGCCTTAGAGCACTGAATACATGTGAACTGATGCAAAATGTTATCTAAGGCCGGTTTCACAAAACGATTTTGAGGCATCCGAGTGTATCAGTTTCAAAACGGATGCGCTTTGTGTTCCCATGTAGCCCTATGGGCTCGGATGTGTCCTTTTTGTAATCCGATTTAAGCAGCCTTCCGATTTATTCACGGAGCCAAAATCACAAGCTGCTGCGATTTTTGTGTCCATGACTAAAATAGACACCACGGATCCGTGATGGCCCATAGGGCTACACAATGGGAGCCTATGGATGTCGGCTCGGATGTCGGCTCCGTGATTATGTACTGAGCCTGCCCAGAGGCAGTGCCCAGTACATAACCCTGCCTGTCCCTCTTCTATCTCTGCTCCCCCCTATCCTCTCTACCCTGTTCTCTTCCCTCCGGTATCTAAAAAATAGAAAAAAATCCTCCCAGAGGATACATTAGTGAGTGTCGCATGGATCCGGCGGAAGGTAATGTATCCTCTGGGAGGATTTTTTTTATTTTTTAGATACTGGAGGGGAGAGGACAGCGGGGAGCAGAGATAGAAGAGGGACAGATAGAGAAGATGCAGGGAGAACAAGATCCACACGGATCCTGCATCAAATGGGAAACGGCTATTTGCCATCCGATTGCAGGGATCCGTGGGGATCCTGTTAAAACACGGATCCCCACAGACAACCAGAAATCGTGATGTGAAACCGGCCTAAGAGAAAATGCCACCAATAAAACTTTAAACTTCACCCAAAAAAAAATGTTTAAAAAAAATACCACTCAGGTCTGCCATCTTTTAACTGAAATATAGGGGGTTTCCACATTACTGGTAGCACAAAGGCTTCGGAAAAGTGACATGGCTCCCATGAAAAGAAGTGAAGCGATATCTGCACTCAATCAAAGTGCCCACCTCCCGTCTGAGCCGCACAATGCCCACCTCCCCTCTGAACCACACAATACCCACCTCCCGTCTGAGCCACACTATACCCACCTCCCGTCTGAGCCACACTATACCCACCTCCCGTCTGAGCCACACTATACCCACCTCCCGTCTGAGACACACTATACCCACCTCCCGTCTGAGCCACACTATACCCACCTCCCGTCTGAGCCACACTATACCCACCTCCCGTCTAATCCACACGATACCCACCTCCCGTCTGAGCCACACTATACCCACCTCCCGTCTGAGCCACACTATACCCACCTCCCGTCTGAACCACACTATACCCACCTCCCGTCTGAGCCACACAATACCCACCTCCCGCCTGAGCCACACAATGCCCACCTCCCCTCTGAACCACACAATACCCACCTCCCGTCTGAGCCGCACAATGCCCACCTCCCGTCTGAGCCACACAATGGCTCACAGTTGCCATTCACATCTTTGATATTAACGTACTGAGGAAAGTCTGATTAATTGACTGGGGTGTGATTTCAGAAGCACAAGTTGGGTAAAATTTATTGGGCGCTACCGTGAATTACCAGAGGGGTGTAAATTCTAATAAGGTGTCATTTGGGGGGGGGGGGGTTTACGTACATCAGGGGCTCTGCAAACTATTACAGAAAAATCTGCCACAAAAGTAACAACGCTCCCTTCTACAGTGTTTCCCTGAAAATAGGAAAGTGGCTTGTAATTTTTTTGCACTGAAATATGCGCTAGGGCTTACTTATAGAGGATGTCTTATATTTGACAACCAATGCCTGCTGTATTATCCTCGGTGGCTCTCCTGATCCAGTAGTGACAGTTGCATAGAAATGCATATTGTCACTCTCTGGTCAGGAGATTAGGCCGGTTTCACACATCCGTGCCTCTGGCACGTGTGTTTCAGGAAAGGAAGGTGTACTACGGTCCGCGCTGCCAGAATCATCAAGGAAGACCCAAGGCAAAGTTCTGATCCAAACCTTCTTTATTCTCCTCCTACGCGTTTCAGTGCCCACCTGGCACCTTCATCAGGGATACATCTATCCTCTCAAACAGTTCTTATATATACTGACATTCATACAATGATTAGTGGGTGTTACTGACTATGTGACGTCAAAAACGTCACAAAAACAAGGAGGATCTATGTTTTGGCGCACTTTTCATAAATAATACAAAATACACATATAAATGCTAAAATCTTAAGGTACAAAGGTTATAAAAAATCAGCTTAATAAAATCATTAAAAAACTTTGTGAAAAACCATGCGGAAAAGCCTGTAAATTCCGTATAATGGCAAACACATCTCAAGATACAAAAAAATTTTTGTGAATGGGAGCATATTTCAGACTAGGGAATAGAACCCATGGTGATCAGAGTCTCATTGTTTGTGAACATATCATTAGTTCCCTATGCCACCTTACCTCACGGACAGTGTTATATGTATATGTGTATATATGTGGAAGTTGTCTGCGCATAGCCTGTTGTATTCCCCAAATCAAGTTGGAGGGAAGAGGTTACAAGTATGGTCATTATGGACAAATTCTAAAAACATTTTTATTATATATCACTGTTAAAAAATTATATAAAAAAAAAGGGGGATGAAATATAAAAAAAGATAAAAAATTGTTTTATTAAAAAAACACAAGTGTGTCTCTTTCTTCGAACTTTACATATATATTTATCACTTAATAGTGATGTGACAAAGAAAATATGCCCTTTGTTGGTGAAGGTATATTGTGCATAGAAAGCTGGAGTGTTAAAAGAGTGTTAGAACATCTCTCACTGATGTATGGAGTTGTAAGATATAAAAGGTCCATCAAGCCAGATATCCCGTGTTCTAACCGAGTCCAAGGCAGAAAACGTTGCTCCAAATGATATATAGGGAGAAGCATATATATAAGGAAAACAGATAAGAAGAAAACGCCATAACTTTTTACAATCTCAAACCTGTGATAAAAAAACATATATATAAAGGTTTCCCTTGTATTACCATGAGATGCCATTCTCCTGAATGTCCACAAGATGGCATTAACAGGAGGCTGTCTCTACAGAAACCAAACGGGAGCTGGACCAAAAGAAGACTGGTTCTTAGCTCAGTGTTGTCTAAGTGTCCGCCACCAGGGGCGCATCTCTGAGGAGTTTCTGTGACCTCTTGTTTGTGCTAGTTAAAACATCATGTGTGAATTAGGCTTATCCTTACTGCTGACTATTTTAACTGAACAAGATATATAGTTACAATAGACCTAAATAGTGAAGTATAATGTGCCCCTACTTACTTGAACTAAATGTGATATTACCATTAGTTGCAGTGGATGAATGTGTGATAGTAAATTGTATCTAAGCAGTTGTGCCTGGTGAAATATACTGGTAACTACAGTGTTATATCAGTGCATACCATCAGTAACAAATTTGAGGTGTACCCCCTGTGAATTATCCTAAATCAATTCAGAGACTAAGTTGAGACCTTCAGGTCTCAAAGTGTTCAATTTATACATCCAGTATTTTTCCCTTTTCTGTAGCATCTCAAATCTATTGTTGATATGAGGACCAATATGGTCTATGGGAGTGATCCTTATTAATGTAGGATCCCTGTTATGATATACATCATAATGATGGGAAACACCATGCGTAATAAAACCATTCTTAATATTGGCTCGATGTTTGTTAAAGGGATCCTGTCACCCCCAAAACACCTCCAAAGCTATTAAAACCTGTCCCTAGTGCATATTAACACTTTCCCTACACTCCTTTTTGCTACTAAATGCACCTAATCAAAGTGAAGAAAAACGTTTTATAAGTACCTCATTATTGATGCTAATGAGTGACTATCTATTCATAGTCACTCATCCAGGCAGCCCCTCTTCATGATATCACGCCTATTCAGGTGTGATCTTCCTAATAGATTCAAAATCGCGCCTCTCTGCCCGCCTCCCCACTCTCCCATTACGCACGGGCTTCAGTGGGGGCATTATGACGCGATTCACGTCATTTCCTGGCGCCGGGTGACGTATACACCCGCGCCGCTCGCTTTCAGCTTCAAGTGCCTCACTGCGCATGCGTGCGGGAGCCGGAATAGAGCGGCCGGCGATCCGGAGACACAGGCACAGAAGAGGATTCCATTCCTCATAACAACAGTACGGCGGTCCCATTACAAACCCCTAACTTAGGGGTTTGTAATGGGACCGCCGTACTGTTGTTATGAGGAATGGAATCCTCTTCTGTGCCTGTATCTCCGGATCGCTGGCCGCTCTGTTCCGGCTCCCGCACGCATGCGCAGTGCGCTCCCGCACGCATGCGCAGTGAGGCACTTGAAGCTGAAAGCGAGCGGCGCGGGTGTACTACGTCACCCGGCGCTAGGAAATGACGCGAATCGCGTCATAATGCCCCCACTGAAGCCCGTGCGTAATGGGAGAGTGGGGAGGCGGGCAGAGAGGCGCGATTTTGAATCTATTAGGAAGATCACGCCTGAATAGGCGTGATATCATGAAGAGGGGCTGCCTGGATGAGTGACTATGAATAGATAGTCACTCATTATCATCACTAATCAGGTACTTATAAAACGTTTTTCTTCACTTTGATTAGGTGCATTTAGGAGCAAAAAGGAGTGTAGGGAAAGTGTTAATATGCACTAGGGACAGGTTTTAATAGCTTTGGAGGTGTTTTGGGGGTGACAGGATCCCTTTAAGTCTCTCGTGGAGGGGGCGAATTGTCCTTCCTATGTACTGCAAGTCACATGGACATTCCAATAGGTAGATAATGTAACTTGTTGTGCAGTCCATATATTCAGGAGAACATCTGCCCAAGAGGGTTAAGGTTGGTTCTGAACCCACCTTTCCCTGATGACAAAACTTTTTCTGAGAACTGGAGGTTTGTTCTGCAGAAATGTATGAACACCCTGCTCAGTCTGCTTTGTGATAAGAGATCCAAGTTGGCTGATGAGGCCACAAGTGAGATTAATGTCCTAAGTGAGAAATTAAGCAAATACAATATGTGCACAGAATTTAAACGTATATATTCGAACATAAGTATTAGTCTTATGCGCCTGGAACAGGAGACTGTAGCCAGGAAAACAAGGAAACTCAACAGAGATAGGCAGGATTACAACAAGGACAATAAAGATAATAAAAATGAAGAGAACAACACATTCCGTAGGAATACTGTAGATCTACATCTTACAATAGAGAACAAAGAAAGAGGAGTTTTTCCAATAGTATGAGGTATAACAAAGAAAGGAGGAACAATACAACTAACATTGAGAAAGAAAATATGAAACAAACTGTAACAGAAGACACTAAGGAGGGAAACAACAAGGAAACTGCAGGAGTTATTAATAAAAATCTTATTGTTGAGAACATTACAGACACGATAGATGAAGAAGAAGACATTGACAGCATAAATTGAATATCATAACAGGGATCCTACATTAATAAGGATCACTCCCATAGACCATATTGGTCCTCATATCAACAATAGATTTGAGATGCTACAGAAAAGGGAAAAATACTGGATGTATAAATTGAACACTTTGAGACCTGAAGGTCTCAACTTAGTCTCTGAATTGATTTAGGATAATTCACAGGGGGTACACCTCAAATTTGTTACTGATGGTATGCACTGATATAACACTGTAGTTACCAGTATATTTCACCAGGCACAACTGCTTAGATACAATTTACTATCACACATTCATCCACTGCAACTAATGGTAATATCACATTTAGTTCAAGTAAGTAGGGGCACATTATACTTCACTATTTAGGTCTATTGTAACTATATATCTTGTTCAGTTAAAATAGTCAGCAGTAAGGATAAGCCTAATTCACACATGATGTTTTAACTAGCACAAACAAGAGGTCACAGAAACTCCTCAGAGATGCGCCCCTGGTGGCGGACACTTAGACAACACTGAGCTAAGAACCAGTCTTCTTTTGGTCCAGCTCCCGTTTGGTTTCTGTAGAGACAGCCTCCTGTTAATGCCATCTTGTGGACATTCAGGAGAATGGCATCTCATGGTAATACAAGGGAAACCTTTATATATATGTTTTTTTATCACAGGTTTGAGATTGTAAAAAGTTATGGCGTTTTCTTCTTATCTGTTTTCCTTATATATATGCTTCTCCCTATATATCATTTGGAGCAACGTTTTCTGCCTTGGACTCGGTTAGAACACGGGGTATCTGGCTTGATGGACCTTTTATATCTTACAACTCCATACATCAGTGAGAGATGTTCTAATACTCTTTTAACACTCCAGCTTTCTATGCACAATATACCTTCACCAACAAAGGGCATATTTTCTTTGATACATCACTATTAAGTGATAAATACATATGTAAAGTTCGAAGAAAGGGACACACTTGTGTTTTTTTAATAAAACAATTTTTTTATCATTTTTTATATTTCATCTTTTTATATATAATTTTTTTTTTTTTTTTTAAAAACTTTTTTACAGTGATATATAATAAAAATGTTTTTAGAATTTGTCCATAATGACCATACTTGTAACCTCTTCCTCCAACTTGATTTGGGGAATACAACAGACTATGCGCAGACAACTTCCACATATATACACATATACATATAACACTGTCCGTGAGGTAAGGTAGCATAGGGAACTAATGATATGTTCACAAACAATGAGACTCTGATCACCATGGGTTCTATTCCCTAGTCTGAAATATGCTCCCATTCACAAACATTTTTTTATCTTGAGATGTGTTTGCCATTATACGGAATTTACAGGCTTTTCCGCATGGTTTTTCACAAAGTTTTTTAATGATTTTATTAAGCTGATTTTTTATAACCTTTGTACCTTAAGATTTTAGCATTTATATGTGTATTTTGTATTATTTATGAAAAGTGCGCCAAAACATAGATCCTCCTTGTTTTTGACGTCACATAGTCAGTAACACCCACTAATCATTGTATGAATGTCAGTATATATAAGAACTGTTTGAGAGGATAGATGCATCCCTGATGAAGGTGCCAGGTGAGCACTGAAACGCGTAGGAGGAGAATAAAGAAGGTTTGGATCAGAACTTTGCCTTGGGTCTTCCTTGATGATTCTGGCAGCGCGGACCGTAGTACACCTTCCTTTCCTGAATTTCTTGGTATAAACCCACGTGAGTGGAGCCGGTGGAGGTCCAGCAGCAGCTATCAGGATATTATCCTACATGCCTTCAAGCCAGTTGTGGGTCACACAACTGGAATAGGTGAGTGAATTGCCTTTTTCACCACTTAAAACGTCTAGTGTCTAGTGATAAGGGCACTATTGCGCCTCTTGTCCCCTCCCCTCTCTCTTCTGGCACGTGTGTGGTCCGTGCCGAGACATGCCGGAGGCACGGACATACGGGGACACACGATCCCCTAAGGACCCATGCAGACGTCCGTGTTTCCGCATAGACCGTGTCTCTGTGTGGAGCACATGTGTGTCTGTGCGCTCCACACGGCGACTTGTCCATTTTTATGCGGAGCCACGGACCGCATTTACGTCCAAACGTCCTGCACACGGATGTTCACAGTGTGACATTCGTGTGCACGGATCACGGACAAAAGTGAAAAAACTGAAAATAAAGAATTTTATACTCACCTCGTTCCAGCGGTGTCTACTCCTCTCACTTCCGGTGCCGCTCATTAGGGCTCATGAATATTCACTTCACTGAGCCCAAGAGCGGACCAGAAGAGAGAGGAGCAGCGGCGCTGGAGGGAGGTGAGTATGCGGGTGACAGGCTGTCCGTGTGCTATCCACGGCCCCACGGATAGCACACTGACAGTACCCATCGTGTCACACCTTGACACGTGTGCACGCCCCGCCCCCAAACGGCTATGTTTCACACGGATGTGTGAAACCGGCCTTATGGTGAGAAAAGTGATGGGTAATTAAGCTAATGAATATTCACCTTCTTGCCCACCCCTCTGAACCCTGATCAACACCCACACTCTGCCTGCTGTAGTGATGGAGGATTGTGATACACTGCAGCACTCCTAACCTGAAAATGACAAAGTGTATTTCTATCACCCTCTGCTCAGGAGAGCCGTGGGTCGTGGTGAGAAAGTGCCGGCTAATTAAGCTAATGCATATTCAACCGCACTCTGTCTACTGTATTGATTGAGGATCGCATCGCACCGTGAATCTTCTGAGCTGAGGGTGACAGCTGGATAAAAAAAACAGTGTCACACTCAGCTCCGGAGTGCTGTCGTGCATTGCTATGCAATACTTCATCAACAGCAGGCAGAGAGCATGTGTCGTTCTTTTTTAAGTGGGGTGGGCAAGTGGGTGAATATTCATTAGCTGGCACTTTCTGACAGCCGTCCACTGTGGCTCTCCTGACCTGAGAGTGACAGCGTGCATTTCTATGCAGCTGTCACTCTCAGCTGAGGAGAGTCAGCAAAGGTTGCAATGAGAAAGTGCTGACAGTACCAAAATACAAGCAGTCAGAGTGTATGTCCGTGCAAGACTTAGGGTATGTGCACATCAGTCGTTTCTGCATCTTTGCAGAACGTCCGGGAACCGGTGGAGAATGGCAGAACTGAGTTTTCTGAACTCGCTAGTGTCCCTGGTTTTGTTAGCGTTTTGCTAACGATTTGCGATCGGGTTACTAGCGTTTGGACAGCGTGTTCTTGGCGATTTCCCCGGCGTTTTTCTTAGCGATTTCCAGACTGGTCTTTGTTGCACTTGTTCAGCTGGACCCGCTGGAAAAACGCTGAAAAGAAGTCGCTTGCTCTATCTTTGACAACCGGTGGAAAACCGGTGAATAAACTGAAAACGACCAGACAAAAATCGTTCTAATGTAGACAGCGTTTTCTAAACTAAATTGACTAGCATGTTAATCCAACCGGTGGCTAGGATTAACATAAATTAACATAAAACTCAGCGGAAACCGCCGACGGAAAACGTTCAAAAACAGCCCACAAAACGACTGATGTGCACATACCCTTAGGCTGACTTCACACTGCAGTTTTTTTCCTGATCAGGTGCGATCAGGTGTTAAAACCAGGAGTGTCTCCAAAACTGAGAACAGGTGTCAATTTTTCATTTATTCTTTTTCTCTGCATGTTCCTCTCCTGGTTTTGGCACCCAAACCTGATCAAACCTGATCAGGGAAAAAACTTCAGTGTGAAACTAGCCTTAGGGTGGCTTCACACTGAGGTCAGGTCCGGTCCGAGGCTGTCAGGGATGAACCTGACAGCCCCGGACTGGATCAGCACACAGAAATGGAGGGCTAATTTGCCCTCCGGTCCGGTGTGCAGCCGTGGAGGTCATTAATAGGTCATTGGTAACCTTAGTTAGGGCTGTTTCGGTGGAGTGATGCGGTTGGAAGCCACACTGTAAGGGGTCAAAGAGGGAGCAGGAGGAGAGGTGGGAGGACAGTTCAAGGTGGAAATGTTCCAGAAGTTTAGAGGAAAAGGGGAGAAGTGATATGGGGTGATAGCTAGAAACGGATGCTGGGTTGAGGGAGGGCTTTTTAAGGATGAGTATGATCAGGGCATGTTTGAAGGATGAGGGGAAGACACCGGTAGTAAGTGATAGGTTGAAGAGATGGGTTAGGGTTGGGATGAAGACTGGTGAGGTTGGGAATGAGGTGGGATGGGAGCAGGTCAAGGGCGCTGGTGGTGAGGTGGGATCTTAACAGAAGGGAGGAGAGTTGTGCTTCTGTCGTGGCAGAAAAGCTGTCTTTGGAAGGAGAGGGCTGTGCAGTTGTGTGGAGGGGGTTGGGCACCAGCGGGTCAAAGCTATTTCTGATGTTGTTGATCTTCTGTTTGAAGAAAGTGGTGCAGTCGTCCGCAGATATGAGGAGAGGGAGGAGGTGCAGGGGGACAGAGTAGAGAATTGAGAGTTTTGAATAGCTGTTTAGGATTGTGAGACAGGAAGGTTATTAGAGATAAGAAGTAGATTTCTTTTGTGGCGGTGAGTGCAGACTTGAAGCTGGTGAGGGACTGCTTATACATGGCCAAGTGCTTGGCGGAATGGGATTTCTTTCATCTCTGCTCAGCAACCCTGGAAGCCCGTCTCAGGTCTTTTGTGAGGCTGGTGTGCCAGGGCTGACTGTTTGTGCGAAGTTTGTTGAATGTGAGGGGGCAGCCAAGTTGAGAGCAGAAGTTACTGTGGTGTTATATAGGGCGGCAGCAGCATCTGTGTCATGTAAGGACACTATGTCTGCGAGTGGGAGACGGGGAGAATGAGTGTAGATCAATATGGTTGAGATTTCTTCAAGGATGAGTCGGTTTGTGGAGTGGGGGTAGTGTATTAGGGAAGGAGAGGGAAGAGAAAGTCAGTAGATTGAGGTCGGACAGGGAGAGGGGTGGGTTGGAGAGGTTAGTGAAGGAACATAGGCGGGTGAATATGAGGTTGAGTGTGTGGTCATCTTTATGAGTGGCAGAGGAGGACCATTGAGAGAGCCAAAAAGGATACAGTGAGTGATAGAAGTTTAGAGGCAGCAGGGTGGGGAGTGTCAATGGGGATGTTGAAGTCAACCATGATGGTAGTGGGGATGTCTGCAGAGAGGAAGTGGAGTAGCCAGGTGGTGAAGTGGTCAAGAAAACTGGAGAATGATCCTGGGGGGGCGGTAGATAACAGCTAACTGAAGTTTGCAAGGGAAGTAGATACGACAGAGTGTACCTTGAAAGAGGGGAGAGTAGCAGAGAGTGGCAGTGGGATTGGGGTGAAGGACCAATTGTCAGACAGGAGCAAGCCCATCCCTCCACCATGCTTGTTGCTAGGGAGGGGGGTATAAGAGAGACTGAGTCCACCATAGGAAAGTGCAGCTGGGGAGGCTGTATTGGGGTGAGCCAGGTTTCAGTTATGCCGATGAATGAGAGGTTGTGAGTGGTAAAGAGGTTGTGGATGAAAGAGAGTTTGTTGCAGATGGAGCGAGTGTTCCATAGTGATCCAGGTAGAGGGATTGGGGGAGCTGGGCCTGGACGAATGGGTATAAGGTTATTAAGGTTGCGGAGGTTAAAGTTGGAGCGTGGGTATCGATTAAAAGTAACTGGAGATGTGATGAGGGGTCCAGGATTTGGAAATATGTCATCAGCAAGTAGGAGAAACAGGGAGAGGGTTAGATGGTGGGGGTAGGAGAGGTTACGTGCATGTTTGGAGACAAAAGATTGTATGTTGTATGTGAAGAAAAAGTTCTGTGGAGGAGGTGAGGTGGCTGGCCAGGATAGAGGGAGAGAGTATTACTTCATTACTGGGTGGAGGGATAAGCTCCAGGGATGCAGAGGTAGCAGTATAAGTGGACGGACCAGGATGGAGGTACAGCCGGGGCGGGCCATTGCTGAAGATGAACGGGACTGCCAAGCCAGGCCGGGGAGCAGACTGGAAGCGAAGGCCCTGCAGCGAGAAGCGGGGGACCCACTTGTGGCCATCACAGTTGCGGCTGGGAAGGGGCTCGTCAGGTTCGGGCGGTGCTCTCCAGGGGGGTCCAGTGACTTCTCAGCCCAGAGGTTGGTGGATGGGCCTCTGTCAGGGATAGATGTAGGCTGGCGGCCTGAAGGTGGGAGGGGGGGACGTTACCTGAAGAGTGGTCTTCAGTGGCCTCTTGAACTACCCAGAGGAAAAGGGGCACAGCTATTTGTGCCTCAGTGGTGCCCCAACGGGATAGGGCTACGATAGAGATGATGAGAGGTGCCAAATTTGTTGGATGGTAGAGATTAGGGCGTGATGGTAGGAGCCCTGTGGCACACGTGCCTTTCATACCGCAGCCATATTGATACTTATATTTAGCAGCTATGCAAACCCCCTTAGTATGTATGTCTTAATTTCGGGGAAATAGGGTACATTCTCCAGCTCCTCCATGGAGTGCACTCTTGCCATTTCCGCATGCCGCAGTGTGATGACCTCATCACGGTGCTGCACACTGGGCCGCGGAACGACTACCTTTTCCAGCGGCAATTAAAGGTACAGTGCCAGTCCTCCGTCGGCCATGGGACCGCCTTGGGAGTGGCCTGGGCAGACTGCCGTGCAGGGACATAGTTGTGCATCCACGGTGACACACATCCATGTGAAGCAGGCGCTGGGGTCAGGGGTCGTCGGGCCCACGCACTGCCTGGGAGGAGCTCATACATCCAGATGTAGTCACTAATATGTACCAGGAAGCAGCCCCCACTGTGTAGTGTCTTCAGTGGTGAACCAGCTAGACTGTATGGGCTGCAGTAAGGACCTGGAAGGAGCCCATACATTCTGATGTAGCCACTAATATACACCTGGAAGAAGCATGTATTCTGTAGTGTCTTCAGTAGTGAACCAGCTAGACTGTATAGGCTGCAGTCAGGACCTGGAAGGAGCCCATACATTCTGATGTAGCCACTAATATATACCTGGAAAGAGCCTGTATTCTCTGTACAGGCTGCAGTTAGGACCTGCAATTAGCCTGTACTCTCTAGCGTCTTCATTAGTGAAGCTGCTATACTGTATAGGCTGCAGTCAGGACCTGCAAGGAGCCTGTACATTCTGATGTAGCCACTAATATATACCTGCAAGGAGCCTGTATTCTCTAGCGTGTTCATTAGTAAAGGTGCTGAACTGTATGGGCTGCAGTCAGGACCTGCAAGGAGCCTGTATTCTCTAGACTCAACCCAGAGCCAACACCACATATATGGCTGCTCTGTGCTTACAGGACCTGTGATGATGTCACATGGAGGGAGGAGTCAGGGGTCACATGATCAGCACACACCACATATACTGTATGGCTGCTCTGTGCTTACAGGACCTGTGATGATGTCACATGGAGGGAGGAGTCAGGGGGGTCACATGATCCGCACACACCATATATATATATATATATATATATATATATATATATATGGGGAATCAGTGCTTACAGGACCTGTGATGATGTCACATAGAGGGGCGGGGTCACATGATCAGCACACACCACATATACTGTATGGCTGCTCTGTGCTTACAGGACCGATCAGCACACACCACATATATGGGGAATCTGTGCTTACAGGACCTGTGATGACGTCACATAGAGGGGCGGGGTCACATGATCAGCACACACCTTATACTGTATGGCTGCTCTGTGCTTACAGGACCTGTGATGATGTCACATAGAGGGGCGGGGTCACATGATCAGCACACACCACATATACTGTATGGCTGCTCTGTTCTTATAGGACCTGTGATGATGTCACATGGAGGGAGGGGGTCACATGATCAGCACACACCACATATACTGTATGGCTGCTCTGTGCTTACAGGACCTGTGATGATGTCACATGGAGGGAGGAGTCAGGGGTCACATGATCAGCACACACCACATATACTGTATGGCTGCTCTGTGCTTATAGGACCTGTGATGATGTCACGTGGAGGGAGGAGTCAGGGGTCACATGATCAGCACACACCATATATACTGTATGGCTGCTCTGTGCTTACAGGACCGATCAGCACACGGTAGCGTCTAGATCAGAGTTGAATTTTGGAGGGGGCGGAGTGATTTCATAAAATCATGACGTCACTGGAATGGGCGGGGCCTCCCCCGTTCAATGGAAGCTACAGCAGCGTTCCTCAGTCAGTGTTGTGGAGCGGGCGGGCTGTGCTGATCTGTGCGGCCTCTGGAGCAGCCTGTGCCGGGGAGAGGAAGGAGAGCAGCGAGGAGAGGACTGAGGTGGGAGAAGGAACCCGGGCGCTGTGTGCAGGGCCGGACTGGGACCAAAAATCAGCCCGGGAAGTAAAGACCCCACCAGCCCACACACTATATCATCTATCAGTCACAATAAATGAATTTTGTTTTTACATTGGCGTGACCCTCATCACTGTTTTACAAGAGTTATTTGGAGAGCCACATGTGAGTGGCGAGACACAGGGAGTACTCACCCACAGCTCCATTCACATGATACTCTTCAAAGCTACAGTTTCTCAGGATTGTGGGGTTCCAGCGGTCAGATCCACAGCGAAGAGAAAGTCATCACCTGTACAGAAGAGAAGTGGTGACTTCCTTATTCAAGATAATTTAAACAACATGTAAATGCTGAAAATCCCGAAGTCCAATACCACCTCTCTGACAGCAGGACAGTATACAGGACAAGAGAAGTGGTACTGTGCAGTATATATACAGAATGATACAGATACTGAGGATTACACCCAGTATACAGAACAGGGGAAGTGGTACTGTGCAGTGTATATATACAGAATAATACAGATACTGAGGATTACACCCAGTATACAAGACAGGAGAAGTGGTACTGTGCAGTGTATATATACAGAATAATACAGATACTGAGGATTACACCCAGTATACAAGACAGGAGAAGTGGTACTGTGCAGTGTATATATACAGAATAACACAGATACTGAGGATTACACCCAGTATACAGGACAGGAGAAGTGGTACTGTGCAGTGTATATATACAGAATAATACAGACACTGAGGATTACACCCAGTATACAGGACAGGAGAAGTGGTACTGTGCAGTGTATATATACAGAATAATACAGATACTGAGGATTACACCCAGTATACAGGACAGGAGAAGTGGTACAGTGCAGTGTATATATACAGAATAATACAGATACTGAGTATAACACCCAGTAAACTTGACAAGTGAAGTGGTACTGTGCAGTGTATATATACAGAATAATACAGATGCTGAGGATTACACCCAGTATACAGCACAGGAAAAGGGGTACTGTGCAGTGTATATATACAGAATAATACAGATACTGAGGATTACACCCAGTATACAGGACAGGAGAAGTGGTACTGTGCAGTGTATATATACAGAATAATACAGATACTGAGGATTACACCCAGTATACAGGACAGGAGAAGTGTTACTGTGCAGTGTATATACAGAATTATACAGATACTGAGGATTACACCCATTATACAGGACAGAAGAAGTGGTACTGTGCAGTGTATATACAGAATAATACAGATGCTGAGGATTACACTCAGTATACAGGACAGGAGAAGTGGTACTGTGCAGTGTATATACAGTATACAGAATAATACAGATACTGAGGATTACACCCAGTATACAGCACAGGAAAAGGGGTACTGTGCAGTGTATATATACAGGATAATACAGATACTGAGGATTACGCCTAGTATACAGGACAGGAGAAGTGGTACTGTGCAGTGTATATATACAGAATAATACAGATACTGAGGATTACACCCAGTATACAGGACAAGAGAACTGGTACTGTGCAGAGTGTAGTATATGACTCAAGCAAGGATTGCATTACACCGCCTGGAGGCTCTCCTGATCTGAGCACGACGGCTTCATGTATTTCTATGCAGCTGACATTTTCAGGTCAGGTTAACCGCCGGCTGATTCTGGGCAGTGCGATGCGATAGCTGCAGAAACAAACACTGCAAAAGCGCCATGTATGAATATAGTCTAAGGTGATCGCACTAATGTTATCATGCCCCTGTAGCTGTTAGTGACATGAAGACCAGCATCAACGCCAGCTCTGCACATCTCTGCCTCCCATGATGAAGGCAGTGCGTCTATGTGGCACCCCTGCAACAAGGGCAGCCACAGGGTGGACTGCAGCCAGACGAGGTAAGACGGTTGACTGAGGAACACACACACACCGACCCAACGCCTAGAAACTCTATGTCAGGCAAGGGGTGGCGGGAGTTTAGAGAAGTGTGGGTGGAGAGAAAGAGACACGGACAAGTATATGGAGGAACTAGGCACGAGTTGGGCCTAGGAACACTACGTTGGAAGAGCAGAGGAGGCGAGAAAGAAGCACCACAAGCCGAGACACCACACTGAGAATAGTGGTAGAACAACGGGCACGGCAGCCGCAACTGACATAGCTGACCGGAGGACCCAGAGCTGACTACCGGAGAGAAAGAGGGAGCCTGGTGAGCCCAAATTACACCTGGGTCACTGGAGAGCTAGGCCAGGACAACTAGAGCGCTGGCTCTGTAGAGGTGACCGGGGAGACTTCAAGACCCTAATCACGAGGCATCCTGGCATGTTACGGAGACTCTAGGGCCCGTGACCAAAGTACCGCAGCGGAGTAGGACTAGGATTAGTGACCCTAAAGCAGAGAGAGACATCACTACAAAGCCCATAACGGCCGGACCAAACCCATGTGCGAGGACAGAGACAGAGTAGAGGCCTGGAAGGTACTTTGAGGGAAGCGATGCAGAGGAACCATCTGAGCTGCAGTGGCACCCGGGTCCCTGACAAGTGTAAGAACGGTGAACTGTACTGTAACTGACTTTTAAGAACTTTGGAACAGTAAAGTGCTGGTAAGCTCAAAAGTGCCTGTGACTGTTCATTACTACACTGCAGCAGAGACCTCCACCTGCTGAGCATCTTTGCTGTCCCTGCGTGCTGGCTGGAGACACTGCTGGGAGACACACGAGTGCAGCATCCAGAGCATGCCATTATCCACTACTCATGTACTGGGGGCACCCAGCCCCACCCATAAGAGCTTAACATCTACGCTGCCCCTCACCACCATCCCCCAGCAGGAATACGGCAGCGGTGGTCAACCTGACCACATACCACAGGTGGGGTCACGACAAACTCCCCTGTATATAACCCCTTTTTGGACTTAGCACAGGCCACGGGACTGGGTCACGACCCCCGTGACTCCCCAGCGACAGCAGCTGCCCGGTCTCGAGTAACCTACGGCCTGGTGGCTTCTCATCTGCACCCGAGCTTCATCAGAACACTGCGCTGTCCCAGGTGGGCAGAGCAGACATGAAGGACACTGCGCAAGCTAAGGGGGGCAGAGCAGACATAAAGGATACTGCGCAGGCACAGGGGGCAGAGCATACATGGAGGACACTGCGCAGGCTCAGGAGGGCAGAGCAGACATGGAGGACACTACGCAGGCTCAGGGGGGCAGAGCGGACACGAAGGACACTGCGCAGGCTCAGGGGGGGCAGAGCAGACATGGAGGACACTGCGCAGGCTCAGGAGGGCAGAGCAGACATGGAGGACACTGCGCAGGCTAAGGGGGGCACAGTGGACATTGAGGACACTGAGCAGGCTCACAGGTGCAGAGCGGACACGAAGGACACTGCGCAGGCTCAGGGGGGCAGAGCGGGCATGAAGGACACTGCGCAGGCTCAGGGGGGCAGAGCGGGCATGGAGGACACTGCGCAGGCTCAGGGGGGCAGAGCAGACATGGAGGACACTGCGCAGGTTCAGGAGGGCAGAGCAGACATGGAGGACACTGCGCAGGCTAAGGGGGCACAGTGGACATTGAGGACACTGAGCAGGCTCACAGGTGCAGAGCGGACACGAAGGACACTGCGCAGGCTCAGGGGGGCAGAGCGGGCATGGAGGACACTGCGCAGGCTCAGGGGTGCAGAGCGGACATCAAGGACACTGCACAGGCTCAGGGGGGCAGAGTGGACACGGAGGACACAGCCAGCCCGGAGTTTTGTATACTTGGCGCTAACAGCTGCTTGAGTCCTGTGTCACCGCTATCTTACTGGGCAAAGTGTCTGGATGAAGCTGGGGGCCACACCGGGTTACTGCACATTGTCCGGGAAGATAAGCTTGTCAAAACAAACACGACGCACAATTGTCACCATGTGCATGGACACATACATATATCATCACACATGCACAAATTACGGATACACACATCACATGTCACCACTTACATACATCACCATGGGCACGGACACACGCATGCACATACATCAAAACATACACAGATGCGCACACACCGCAGTAAAGGACCTGAGGCTGCATTAATCACACAGAATGAAGTATACTAATCCCTCTCCTGTTTCTGCCCCCTCTAGCTGGGTTTCACCCCATCTACACCAACTTCCCACACACAAACACCCCCATACACACAGACACCCATATACACCCCACATACTCACACCCATATACTCACACCTATATACACACACAGACATCTATATACACGCCACATACACACACCCCCATAAACACACTCATACACCCCACAAACACATACACACAGACACCCATATACACCCCACATACACACACACCCCACATACACACATATGCAGGCACCCATATACACCCCACATGCACACCCCCATATACACATATATACAGCCCCATTTACACATACAGACACCTATATACACTCCCATATATACACACACCCCTATAAATACACACACACACACACATATACACATCCCCATATACACATACCCTACATACACACACAGACATCTATATACACCCCACATACACACCCATATATACACACACACCCATATACACACCCCACATACACACACACCACAAACACATACACAGACACCCATATACCCCCCACATGCACTCACAGACATCCATATGCACCTCACACACACACACACAGACACCCATATACACCTCACATACCCCCCCCCCATACATAAACACATGCACTCCCCCATGTACACACATACCCCCATGCATACTCCCATATACACACACAAACACACACCTAAGCAGCAGGGAGAGTTAACTTTGCTGTTACTCACAGCTCTGTATGAAGTTTCCCCTGTGGAGCAGCATCTCCTCAGCGTGCTGCACAGTCTGATCACTGCTTCCTGCTCTCCAGTTATTGATGCAGAGCACAGCACACTGTAACCTACAGTGACAGCTTGTGCACCAATCAGAGAGCAGGTAGCAGACATTGCAGGCTCTAGTGATTGTTTCCTGCTGTCTGATTGGTAGATCAGCAATCACTAGAGCCTGCAATGAATCAAGCAGACAGTGCAGGATCCCGGGACTGGTGAGCACTGCAGAGGGTGAACTCCGCCCACAAAAACAAGTGTCAGCGCTGATTCTGGCCAGACAGAGAGAGCCCTGTGCGCGCTGCAGCGGTCCTTGTCAGCAAGGACGTGCGCGCACACAGGGACTCTGAGGTGAAATTTAAAGGGCCAGCGGCCCATTTTGCAGTTAGGGGGCCGGCCCATAGGGAATTGTCCCGCCCCTCCCTATGGCCAGTCCGGGCCTGCAGGGGACGACCCATCAGCTGGGGACCCAGCCAGGAAGAGTCCTTCCAAGCCCTAAAGGGAGCTCTGACGTCCCCCCCATCTTGGCCTATGCGGACTACAATCTGCCCTTTCAATTACATACCGATGCCAGTCTACAGGGTCTAGGGGCAGTACTCTCCCAGGTGCAAGAAGGCAAGGAACGTGTCATAGCCTATGCCAGTCGGTCCCTACACGAGGGTGAGAAAAAACCCATCAATTACAGCTCATTCCGGCTGGAGCTGTTGGCCCTAACGTGGGCTATGACGGAAAAATTTGCAGGATATCTCACGGGGACAGAAGTACTAGTCCTGACAGATAACAATCCGTTGGCCCACTTAGAGAATGCAAAACTCGGAGTCATGGAGCAGCGTTGGATGGCCCGGCTCTCTAAGTTTAACTACAAGATCAGATATAGAGCTGGGGCGGAGAATCAAAATGCGGACAGCCTGTCTAGAGTGACATTCCCCTTACTCTCTAGAGACTGGGATGAAGAACTAGAAGGAGATGAGACGCCTGACTTCGCAAGGCTTGCCCGACAGATGATGGATTGCCGCCAGTATGCTGTGGGTGAAGCTGGAACTCAAGTGGGGGCCCCGCTGTCCCCCCAGGAGTGGTGCAGACTCCAGGACCAGAACCCTGAATGGGCCCTACTCAAGCAATGGGTGAAGCAACAGCAGAAGCCCTTCTCCGATACACGGTCGCGGCTGTCCACCGGGACCTTGACCTTGCTCAGCCAGTGGGATCGGCTAATCCTGAGAGAAGAGGTACTATATCGGAAGGTCCTCCTGTCCCACATGTTGGAGGAATGTATACAAGTTGTGGTGCCTGCCCAATTGGCCCGTGAGATGGTGGGCGAAGCACACAAAAGGAACGGTCACTTTGGAATAGACAAGACCTTTCGGTGGATTCAACAGTCCATCTACTGTCCGGGGCTCCGCAAGCTGCTTGAAGACGTCTGCAGAACCTGTCGCACCTGTGAACTCCACAAGTCCGCTGAGCAGCGTGCACCTGTCCAGACAATTAAAACATCCAGGCCTCTTGAGCTGTTGATGGTGGACTATCTGTTGATTGGGACGGCGAGTAGTGGCTATCAATACTGCCTAGTCATGGTGGACCACTTCACAAAATTCGACGTCGCTGTTGCTACCAAAGACCAGACTGCCGAATCAGCTGCACGGGCCATCTGTCGACAGTTCATCCACGTCTATGGGTGTCCGGAGAGGTTGCACTCTGATCAGGGGGCTTGTTTCGAAGGCAGAGTTGTCGAAGAGCTGCATCAGATATATGGGATCCAGAAGTCAAGGACCACCCCTTACCACCCACAAGGGAACAGTGCGTGTGAGCGCTTTAACCGGACTCTACTCCAGTTGATCCGCACCTTAGCCGATGATAAGAAGGACCAATGGCCCCAATTCCTTTCAGACCTAGTATGGGCCTACAACAACCAAGTCCACTCTGTGACTGGCTACACCCCACACACCCTTCTCTTTGGCCGCCCGGGAAAAGGGGTCCATGACCTGAACTTATTCCGCCCTGAAGAAGAGGTCTGCAATACCTACCCATCCTGGCTACATGCCCATCGACAGAAGATGGAAACTGTACACCGGCTAGTGAGCCAACAAATCCGGAACCAGATACATGCTGACCCACTCCCAGTACAAGAGGAACCCTTGGGGTTGGGACAGCTAGTCCTGCTCCGTATTAAGAAGCCTCAAGGAAAGCTTCGAGCCAAGTGGGAGGCCGAAATCTACCGGGTAGTCGAACGCCCCTACACCAACGGTCATGTATACCGAGTGCGGGGTGAAGACAGTGGCAACACCCGCACCGTACACCGAAACATGTTGCGCTCCTGCCGGTCCCAGCCTGACTCCCCGACCACGGTACCCAGAGGGGGTGACGCTGCTGACATGACTGACGTCATAGATACTATTCAGCATAGCGACCACGTTGACTCCGAGGTTGGTGACCCACCTACGCAGACTAGTTCTTCCTCTGGGGGACTGACTAAAGTGGAGCGTACTAAAGGTGACGAGGTGGGGAATAGCCGACCCTTGCGGCGCACTGGCCGCACCACTGCTGGGGTCCCTCCCGGACGGTTCTACAGGGACCAGTATGCATGGCCCACTTCTCAACCAACCCCTGTGGCAACTACAGCCATCACTACCTTGGAGCCGGCGGTTGTTGACAGGGACTGCCAACCTTTAAGTGGGGGGTATGTAACGGAGTGGGTAGCCCTGACTGTATTATTATTGAAATGGACACTGAAGTAGACATTACACAGTCCGATGCTGCCCCCTTGTGGACAAGTGCTGAAATTTCTGCAGAAATAATCACACAGACTGCTGATCCCCTCCCACAACAGACTTGTGCTCAGGAACAAAAAGTGCGGGAAAGACAGAGAGAGATGGAGCTCGACCTGGACAGACCTGCCTGTGGGTGATACTCGAGAGAGGGCTTCCTTGCGACACCTTTCTGAAAAGATCACGCCGCGGAAGCCATTGCGACAACCCCCAGGCTGCAGAACATTGTCACCAGGAGCCTAACCGGACTGCAGAGCATTACACTCCTAGAGCAGATGCAGAGACTGTGACGGACACAAGGGAGCCATCTTCGAAATCTATATTTTTTTCTTCCTTTTTTTCTTGAACTGAGAGACTATAAACCGGTACCTGTGGAGTGGACTGAGGAAACCCCCTTCATCGCTTCCCCTGGAATTGTCACCGTTAGACCCCAGGCCTGCGACGTGGGAGCTACACCTTTTGCTGTTATAGACTGGTAATGTACATTGAGGGAAAGCTAGGGAAAGAGATTGCCAGTACTGTCCTGTTGTCTTTGTTATTTTTTGGTTTTTGCCGTGCATCCGGAGCTGAACATCAGGGGACTCAACCTTCCCTATGTGTGCAGCCAAACCAGTTGAATGTGTTACCACCATGTTTAATAGTAAAGAAATGTTTCCTCCCGTTAAATCCGAGTATGGGGATTTTGTTGAAGCAGATCATAGACACACACCCGCGGCCTTACTGCCGGTCACTTCACTATTGTCACCGTTCTTGCTCGCAGTGCAGTAATACTGACTGCACACAGTAAAATCACCTGCAGCTGCACTCTGACCTAAGATCCTCATCTTAGGTCGGAGTGTGACCACAGACAATTTTAATTGCAGTACTATAAATATAGTAGAAGTCATTGTCAGGCAGGAAGGAGAGAGATGAGGCGCCATTACTCATGGGAAAATAATAATAGAGCAGAGGAGAGCTTGATGTGAATGAAAACTTTCCCTTAGCATCCAGCTAATCCTATCCCCTGCTCTATAATTCCTTTCCCTCAGTATCCATCCTTCTGCTCTATTACCGTATCATTTTTACCTCATCATCCAGATTTCCCTTGCTCTGATATCATGATAAAGCTGGTTGCTGAGGACAAAGATGGAAATCAGATCACAGGAAAGCTGGATGCTGAGGGAAAGAGACCAGTGTGTCACCGGTATTATTGGGGTAGGGCTTACGGTGTATCTTGAAAATTCAACCGCTATGGTGCGGCGTTCCTTTTCAAAGTCTTTTTTTTATTTCTGCTAAAAATGGATCCCAATACTTTTAAATCTGGACCAAAACAAGAACGCAGGTCACACTAAGCTGGTTTCAAACTTAAGGTTGTGTTAAGAGCAGAAGAAAGCAATAAGAGTATAGCAAGTAGGGAATTTTGTGTTGGCGGAAAATGAAAGATGAATTGGAAAAGATTCCAAAGGCAAAAAAATCTTGATGTGGTTTAACAACTTTATATGGGGCTCTACAGACTGAATTGCATAAATGGGTTATGGAGTGTCGTCAAAATGGTTACTGCGTAACACGCATGGGAATTCAATTCCGTGCCCTTCAAATGGTTGAAGAGCTCAGATTAAAAGCACCAGGCATTGAAAATGTTATGTCAGCAGGATGGTGTGCCCATTTCATGAGTAGGGTTGACCTATGTCTGCGGCAAAGAACAAAGATTTCAGGCGGGGACATGACCAAAATATGTGTACCTGTAGAATTACAGTTTCTCCAACATAGGATAGAATTTTGTGAATTAATCATGTGAAGCTTCAAAGGCGTTCAAAAGTTAAAGTGATCCTAAACCCAGAAGACAACCCCACATCCCCTTCATACCTATCCATGCAGCTTGTGAACCTGCTGCGATCCATCCCTGTATCTTCCAAAACCGCTGTGGCAATCTTCATAAATCATACTTTTATAATCTCATTTCTGGGCGTTTCACTGCAATTTTAAAGCCGCAGCAGGCGGGCCTGTGTACCGCTCTCCCCCTCCTTGTCCGTAATTATGCACGCCGCCATGGGCGTGCTAAACAGCAGAGAGGCGGCTCGCCTCATACTATGGGCGTTGAAACCGGTATGACGTAATACGCGTCATATCCGGTTTCATGTCAGTCAGTACACTCATTTGGGTGTACTGCTGGCTTCAAGAAGCTACTGCGCATGCGCGGAGTTCATCGCAGCTTATCTCTAATAAGCTGCAGTGAAGCGATTTGCGGATTCCTACCCCCAGCGGAGCAGAAGTACAGATCATCATCTCTTACTGAAGTTTCAATAAAGGCTGTTTTCACAGCCCACCATTGTGTCACCAACGATAAGGAGGAGAGATTAATAGAAAGTATGTTAAATTACATGTGTATCACCTTTTTTTTTAATACAGGCATGGCAAAAAATAATTTGATTACTGTGTATATATATATTTATATATATATATATATATACACTGATTTTAAGATAGTACAATGCAGCTATCATTACATTGTAAAATTGATGTAAGTATGTCTGTATACATATATATGTATGCAAACTCACATACTCTGTTGGTATCCCTGCATATGTTGGCTGTCTGGCTAATACAGTATATACAGGGTCAGTGTTAGTCACTGTATACACAGGCTCTGTGGTTGGCACTGTATACACAGGCTATGTGGTTGGCACTGTATACACCGTGTCTGTGGTTGGCACTGTATACACAGGCTCTGTGGTTGGCACTGTATACACAGGCTCTGTGGTTGGCACTGTATACACTGGCTCTGTGGTTGGAACTGTATATACAGACTCTGTTGTTGGCACTGTATACACAGGCTCTGTGGTTGGCACTGTATACACAGCCTCTGTGGTTGGGACTGTATAGACAGGCTCTGTGTTTGGCACTGTATACACAGGCTATGTGGTTGGCACTGTATACACAGGCTCTGTGGTTGGCACTGTATACACAGGCTCTGTGGTTGGCACTGTATACACAGGCTCTGTGGTTGGGACTGTATAGACAGGCTCTGTGGTTGGCACTGTATACACAGGCTCTGTGGTTGGCACTGTATACACAGGCTCTGTGGTTGGGACTGTATAGACAGGCTCTGTGTTTGGCACTGTATACACAGGCTCTGTGGTTGGCACTGTATACACAGGCTCTGTAGTTGGCACTGTATATACAGACTCTGTTGTTGGCACTGTATACACAGGCTCTGTGGTTGGCACTGTATACACAGGCTCTGTGGTTGGGACTGTATAGACAGGCTCTGTGTTTGGCACTGTATACACAGGCTATGTGGTTGGGACTGTATACACAGGCTCTGTGTTTGGCACTGTATACACAGGCTCTGTGGTTGGGACTGTATAGACAGGCTCTGTGTTTGGCACTGTATACACAGGCTCTGTGGTTGGGACTGTATAGACAGGCTCTGTGTTTGGCACTGTATACACAGGCTATGTGGTTGGGACTGTATAGACAGGCTCTGTGTTTGTCACTGTATCCACAGGCTCTGTGGTTGGCACTGTATACACAGGCTCTGTGGTTGGCACTCCTTACCCTGGGTCAGCGGTTACCAATGTATACGCTTGCTCAGTGCCTACCACAGTAGGCAGTCGAATCCACTGGACGTAAGTCTCAGTGGACAAAAATCCAAATACAAAACACACACACACACACGAAAAGACCCACATCGATAAACACTTGTACAAACAGAAACGCAATAACATTAGCAAAATT
>JARQOC010001283.1:0-44759 GCA_033576535.1 Allobates femoralis
CCCCTGAAGATGGATCTCGATAACCACGAGGCAGGTATAGAATCAGTCTACTGAGGACATCCTATGGAAGTTTTTTAAAGGTTTCCTTTCCAGATTTCACTTATAAAGTATATTAGAAAGCTGATTATAATCACTTGCCTTACATTATCTACTTATATAATCGGGAGTTGGGCACTGTAGCCCAATCCCAACATGCTTTGCGCGGGACTGCGAGTGATGACGCGCAGCGTCATCACGAGCCGCAGACCCGCACTACTCTAAAAAAAAAAAAATCCTCACCTCTACCCGAGCCCGCGCTGTCTCCCGCCCTCTCCCGCCGTCTTCTGCCGTCTTCCGCTAGGCTCCCGGTGGCTGTGCAGGCTCCCGGTGCCTCCAGTGATCTTCTATCTACTGAGACTGAAGGACCTGTGGTGATGTCAGAGTCACGTGACACCAGCTTACTCCAGGCAAATCGCGGGTCACGTGACTCTTACATCACCACAGGTCCTTCAGTCTCAGTAGATAGAAGATCACTCCAGGCACCGGGAGCCTGCACAGCCACCGGGAGCCTAGCGGAACACGGCAGAAGACGGCGGAACACGGCTGAAGACGGCGGGGGCTCGGGGTGAGGTGAGCATAATCTTTTTTTATTTTTTTTAACCCCTGCCTTGCACGAGCGCACCACAGACACCTGTATACTCCACCACCACACACGCCTCTACACTCTGCCACCACCACACACGCCTGTATACTCCACCACCACACACGCCTGTATACTCTGCCACCACACACGCCTGTACACTCTGCCACCACACACGCCTGTACACTCTGCCGCCACCACCACACACGCCTGTACACTCTGCCGCCACCACCACACACGCCTGTACACTCTGCCGCCACCACACACACCTGTACACTCTGCCGCCACCACACACGCCTGTACACTCCACCACACACGCCTGTACACTCTGCCGCCACCACCACACACGCCTGTACACTCTGCCACCACCACACACGCCTGTACACTCTGCCGCCACCACACACGCCTGTACACTCTGCCGCCACCACCACACACGCCTGTACACTCTGCCGCCACCACACACGCCTGTACACTCTGCCGCCACCACACACGCCTGTACACTCCACCACACACGCCTGTACACTCTGCCGCCACCACCACACACGCCTGTACACTCTGCCACCACCACACACGCCTGTACACTCTGCCGCCACCACACACGCCTCTACACTCTGCCGCCACCACACACGCCTGTACACTCTGCCGCCACCACACACGCCTGTACACTCTGCCGCCACCACACACGCCTGTACACTCTCCCACCACCACACACGCCTCTACACTCTGCCGCCACCACACACGCCTGTACACTCTGCCACCACCACACACGCCTGTACACTCTGCCGCCCCACACACACCCTGTACACTCTGCCGCCACCACACACGCCTGTACACTCTGCCGCCACCACACACGCCTGTACACTCTGCCGCCACCACACACGCCTGTACACTCTGCCACCACCACACACGCCTGTACACTCTGCCACCACCACACACACCTGTACACTCTGCCGCCACCACAGACGCCTGTATACTCTGCCGCCACCACCACACCTGCCTGTACACTCTGCCACCACCACACACGCCTGTACACTCTGCCACCACCACACACGCCTGTACACTCTGCCACCACCACACACGCCTCTACACTCTGCCCCCACCACCACACACGCCTGTACACTCTGCCGCCACCACCACACACGCCTGTACACTCTGCCGCCACCACCACACCCGCCTGTATACTGTGCCGCCACCACCACACACGCCTGTATACTCTGCCGCCACCACCACACACGCCTGTATACTCTGCCGCAACCACCACACACGCCTGTATACTCTGCCACCACCACACACGCCTGTATACTCTGCCGCCACCAGCACAGACGCCTGTATACTCTGCCACCACCACACATGCCTGTATACTCTGCCACCACCACAGACGCCTGTATACTCTGCCGCCACCACCACACCCGCCTGTATACTGTGCCGCCACCACCACACCCGCCTGTATACTCTGCCGCCACCACCACAAAACGCCTGTATACTCTGCCGCCACCACCACACACGCCTGTATACTCTGCCGCCACCACCACACACGCCTGTATACTCTGCCACCACCACACACACCTGTACACTCTGCCCCCACCACAGACGCCTGTATACTCTGCCGCCACCACCACACCTGCCTGTATACTCTGCCACCACCACACACGCCTGTACACTCTGCCACCACCACACACGCCTGTACACTCTGCCACCACCACACACGCCTGTATACTCTGCCACCACCACACACACCTGTACACTCTGCCACCACCACAGACGCCTGTATACTCTGCCGCCACCACCACACCTGCCTGTATACTCTGCCACCACCACACACGCCTGTACACTCTGCCACCACCACACACGCCTGTACACTCTGCCACCACCACACACACCTGTACACTCTGCCGCCACCACAGACGCCTGTATACTCTGCCGCCACCACCACACCTGCCTGTACACTCTGCCACCACCACACACGCCTGTACACTCTGCCACCACCACACACGCCTGTACACTCTGCCACCACCACACACGCCTCTACACTCTGCCCCCACCACCACACACGCCTGTACACTCTGCCGCCACCACCACACACGCCTGTACACTCTGCCGCCACCACCACACCCGCCTGTATACT
This sequence comes from Allobates femoralis, assembly GCA_033576535.1. Classification (NCBI taxonomy): domain Eukaryota; kingdom Metazoa; phylum Chordata; class Amphibia; order Anura; family Aromobatidae; genus Allobates; species Allobates femoralis. The sequence goes on from JARQOC010001283.1 coordinate 2,745, forward strand.
GTGCCGCCACCACCACACACGCCTGTATACTCTGCCGCCACCACCACACACGCCTGTATACTCTGCCGCAACCACCACACACGCCTGTATACTCTGCCACCACCACACACGCCTGTATACTCTGCCGCCACCAGCACAGACGCCTGTATACTCTGCCACCACCACACATGCCTGTATACTCTGCCACCACCACAGACGCCTGTATACTCTGCCGCCACCACCACACCCGCCTGTATACTGTGCCGCCACCACCACACCCGCCTGTATACTCTGCCGCCACCACCACACACGCCTGTATACTCTGCCGCCACCACCACACACGCCTGTATACTCTGCCGCCACCACCACACACGCCTGTATACTCTGCCACCACCACACACACCTGTACACTCTGCCCCCACCACAGACGCCTGTATACTCTGCCGCCACCACCACACCTGCCTGTATACTCTGCCACCACCACACACGCCTGTACACTCTGCCACCACCACACACGCCTGTACACTCTGCCACCACCACACACGCCTGTATACTCTGCCACCACCACACACACCTGTACACTCTGCCACCACCACAGACGCCTGTATACTCTGCCGCCACCACCACACCTGCCTGTATACTCTGCCACCACCACACACGCCTGTACACTCTGCCACCACCACACACGCCTGTACACTCTGCCACCACCACACACGCCTGTACACTCTGCCGCCACCACCACACATGCCTGTACACTCTTCCCCCACCACCACACACGCCTGTACACTCTGCCGCCACCACCACACCCGCCTGTATACTGTGCCGCCACCACCACACACCGCCTGTATACTCTGCCGCCACCACCACACACGCCTGTACACTCTGCCACCACCACCACAGACACCTGTATACTCTGCCACCACACAGATGCCTGTATACTATGCCACCACAGACACCTATATACTCTGCCACCACCACCACACACACCTGTATACTCTGCCACCACCACCACACACGCCTGTATACTCCACTACCCACAGACCCACCTGTATACTCTGCTACCCACAGAGCCGCCTGTATACTTTACTACCCACAGAGTCACCTGTATAATCTCCTACCCTCAGAGCCGTCTGTATACTCTGCTACCCACAGAGCCCCCTGTATACTCTGCTACCCACTGGCCCGCCTGTATACACACAATTCATTTCACCCTGCTCCCGATGCAATTGCATCGGGCCTTTTTACTAGTCTAATATATAAAGCTGAATGTGTGTGTGTATGTATGTGTGTATGTATGTCCGGGATTGGCATCTACACCGTCACAACTACAGCCACAAAATTTTGCACAGTCACACGTCTGGATCCCGGGAGCGTCATAGGCTATGTTGTGAGGCGAAATTTTAACCCCGCGCATTCCAATTCACCAAACAATTTTGCCCCTATTTATATAATGGGGAAAAAGGGAAAGGAAAAGTGTTGGAGGAAAATCAACAGCTGTCAGCTATAGCCAGAAAATTTTGCACAGTCACACGTCTAGACCCCGAGAGCGTCATAGGTTATGTTGTGAGGCGAAATTTAACCCTGAGCGTTCCAGTTCACCAAACAATTTTGGCCCTATCTACATAATGGGGAAAAAGTGAAAGGAAATGTATTGTAGGCAAATTGACAGCTACCAGATGTGAACAAGGGGGACTTAAAGAATGAGAGTGATGCCACCAAAGAGTATATACCATACAGTTGCTAAGGTGGGGCCCCGACATAGGATACTCACCACACACGGGGATATGAACACACACAAAAAATGCACCTCACACTACCACGTGCTTGAACACATATACCACCCTCAGCACACATTTCACCACTCATACACTAACCTCGCCACATAATCGCCCTAAAACACACAAAAGTCTGGTATTATCCTTCAACAATAAAAATCTGATTAATAAGCAGCAAAACTACAAGAGAAACAAATGTACCATATAGGAAATACGCCAGCTGTCAGTCACATGACCTGTCTATTATGTGTATGTGTGAGCTAATATATACTGTCAGGGGGGAGGGTTTCCGGTTGCCTGGGGATTTATCAGGCTGCCAATAGCAACCAATCACAGCCTAGCTTCTATTTTGCTACTGTTAATCTGAGCTCTGATTGGTTAATATAGACAACAAAGGACATTCTCAGTAAAGCTTCTGTGAGGTAATATGATGTCAGTTAGGGTGTGTTGGTGGAAAGGCTGATGTCAGTCACATTACCTCTATGTGAGAGGATATAGAAACTGTGGAATATCTGTGGTGTTGAAATATATGTTGTGAAATGCTTCTATTAGCTTAGTTGTTGCCTTTTAATAATTACATTTCTATCGATTTGTTTTGTGGTTTTTGTGTGCTGAATACATTTTTGTTAACACATTCTATTTTGTTAACAGCAGTCATTAACCCGGGCGAAGCCGGGTAGTACAGCTAGTTATTAAATAAAAATATAACGGCAGTTACAATTTAATTCTTCTTAAATTGCAGAAAAGCTTTAAAACCAGAAGACAAGTCAGTTTAACATCTGCTATACAGTTAGGGCCAGAAATATTTGGACAGTGACACAAGTTTTGTTATTTTAGCTGTTTACAAAAACATGTTCAGAAATACAATTTTATATATATAATATGGGCTGAAAGTGCACACTACCAGCTGCAATATGAGAGTTTCCACATCCAAATCGGAGAAAGGGTTTAGGAATTATAGCTCTGTAATGCATAGCCTCCTCTTTTTCAAAGGACCAAAAGTAATTGGACAATGGACTCTAAGGGCTGCAATTAACTCTGAAGGCGTCTCCCTCGTTAACCTGTAATCAATGAAGTAGTTAAAAGGTCAGGGGTGGATTCCAGGTGTGTGGTTTTGCATTTGGAAGCTGTTGCTGTGACCAGACAACATGCGGTCAAAGGAACTCTCAATTGAGGTAAAGCAGAACATCCTGAGGCTGAAAAAAAAGAAAAAATCCATCAGAGAGATAGCAGACATGCTTGGAGTAGCAAAATCAACAGTTGGGTACATTCTGAGAAAAAAGGAATTGACTGGTGAGCTTGGGAACTCTAAAAGGCCTGGGCGTCCACGGATGACAACAGTGGTGGATGATCGCCGCATACTTTATTTGGTGAAGAAGAACCCGTTCACAACATCAACTGAAGTCCAGAACACTCTCAGTGAAGTAGGTGTATATGTCTCTAAGTCAACAGTAAAGAGAAGACTCCATGACAGTAAATACAAAGGGTTCACATCTAGATGCAAACCATTCATCAATTCCAAAAATAGACAGGCCAGAGTTAAATTTTCTGAAAAACACCTCAAGAAGCCAGCTCAGTTCTGGAAAAGTATTCTATGGACAGATGAGACAAAGATCAACCTGTACCAGAATGATGGGAAGAAAAAAGTTTGGAGAAGAAAGGGAATGGCACATGATCCAAGGCACACCACATCCTCTGTAAAACATGGTGGAGGCAACGTGATGGCATGGGCATGCATGGCTTTCAATGGCACTGGGTCACTTGTGTTTATTGATGACATAACAGCAGACAAGAGTAGCCGGATGAATTCTGAAGTGTACCGGGATATACTTTCAGCCCAGATTCAGCCAAATGCTGCAAAGTTGATTGGACGGCGCTTCATAGTACAGATGGACAATGACCCCAAGCATACAGCCAAAGCTACCCAGGAGTTCATGACTGCAAAAAAGTGGAACATTCTGCAATGGCCAAGTCAATCACCAGATCTTAACCCAATTGAGCATGCATTTCACTTGCTGAAATCCAGACTTAAGACGGAAAGACCCACAAACAAGCAAGACCTGAAGGCTGCGGCTGTAAAGGCCTGGCAAAGCATTAAGAAGGAGGAAACCCAGCGTTTGGTGATGTCCATGGGTTCCAGACTTAAGGCAGTGATTGCCTCCAAAGGATTCGCAACAAAATATTGAAAATAAAAATATTTTGTTTGGGTTATGTTTATTTGTCCAATTACTTTTGACCTCCTAAAATGTGGAGTGTTTGTAAAGAAATGTGTACAATTCCTACATTTTCTATCAAATATTTTTGTTCAACCCTTCAAATTAAACGTTACAATCTGCACTTGAATTCTGTTGTAGAGGTTTATTTCAAATCCAATGTGGTGGCATGCAGAGCCCAACTCGCGAAAATTGTGTCACTGTCCAAATATTTCTGGCCCTAACTGTATACATACCACAGTTCATTAGAAAATGTATACAATCTCTTGTATTTTAATTGGAAAATACAACCATTTAAAAGAATGTTTAGATTTTCTGTTCAGGTCTAGTATTAATTTTGTATAAATTTAACTTCTGATGTCTAAAAAGAGCCCACATTTTTTCTGTGCTTATTAAATGCTTGTACCATGTTAGTCAATATTGCTTCACAAAACATATTTTTATCACTTGGACCTCATGAAATATTTATTATCCTTGTGTTGTTCATTCCAGATAAATAAAATATGAGATATTTAGCAATATAACTTAGAATTGTCTATACTATAAAACTACTGTAAGCTAAAATAGTAGTATAGTGTTTAAAATATTGCGCCATTTGCCAGATATTTTCACTGAATTGAAATTTTCATGTATAATCTTAATAATTTGGATTTATATAAAAAAAGTATATATTGTAAAAATGTGCTTTGAAGGTCGTGGGTCCTTAACATATTTCACATTTTTGGCTCAAACCTGTTTCGGATTAATTTGGCTGCCTTAACTAATTGGATAAAAATGATATTTTAAGGCAGCAGCTGCCAGTACTCACTATTATCATGTCTTTATCAACAAAATATTATCTTTACTGAATATGTCATTCTGGAAACAGATTTTTTATATTTGCCATCATAGCACAAAGCATGGCATCATGAAGATACAATGTGTTGCTCGAGTGGCATCCAAGACCTAATCGAGCTAAAGACCTGGTATGGTGAGGAGGGGCCCGATAGGGTGCATATGACAGGGCAGGGGAAATGAAGTGAACAAGGTGACTCCAGAACATAATAAGGGACATTCAATTACTAGAAAATCATTATGCTGAGAATTGAACTACCATGTGTAATCTGTGTGATTTTTCTAATTTGACTCTTGTGAGACTTGATCATCTCTAGTAGTTATATATGGGTTTACTTTTGCTAATAGATACTGACTGCTAGGACACAAACCATCATGGATGTTTCTAGTCGATTTCTAAGCATTTTGCATTTATCTAATGCCTATACACAGGCATAGTAACAGAGAACAGGAAGCATACTAGTGTTCGGGTCATTAAAGAAATAATACTTTGAAGCCTCTCCTTTTTGTAGAGCTTTCACAAACTATTTCAGCGGTCCAAGCTTCATGGAGTGGTGACAAGAGATCTTTAGAGTGGTAAGCTGAACTTTCCACAATTATGTTTTTGATTTCAGATTGCAAAGATGTTCTCATTGGCCAACATTTTTGGCTACCCTGATGAGTCTTATCCTGACTTTATATAAAAAACGAGATTGTCAGCTCACCTCCTCTGGTTACCACGTCCTCCGGGTTGCCTGGAGCCACTGGGTGAAAGTCGATATGCACAAAACAATAAGCATCCAGCGTCTTTTTTGGACGGATGCTCCCAGGAAATCCAAGGTTTCTTAAAACATCCATTTATTTATTCATATTAAAAACATGTAACAAAAAGGACAGTCAGTTTGGATACACATGATTACAAGAAAGGAATAGAAAGCAAGATATTTCAACCTGAAAACAGGTCTTAATCATGGAGTTGCATCTATATGTCTGTTGAAAACAGACAAAACAGTTGAAAACAGACATATAGATGCAACTCCATGATTAAGACCTGTTTTCAGGTGCTTTCTATGCCTTTTGTGTAATCATGAGTGTATGCAAACTGCCTGACCTTTTTGTTACATGTTTTTAATGTGAACAAATAAACGAATATTTTAAGAAACCTTGGATTTCCTGGGATCATTAGTAGTGATGAGCGAGTAGCAAAATATTCACACTCGCTATACTCGTAACGAGTAGCTTTTATTACTCGCATATTCATCCGAATAGCGAGTCCAATGTTAGTCAATTAGTGATAGGCTCCACCCACACTAATTCGGCCATAATACGAACATTTCCTGGACAGGGCGGGAGGGTGGGCTTTTTTACGATTTCAATGTCTAAAACACTTTGATGTGCCCCGCAAAGAGATCCTAACATTCAATCTGCTCTCCCTGAGGTGCCAGCTCACTTTGTGTACTGAAGGGAGCTGTCAATTTGTGTCAGATCGATTACGATTGACAAAAGCACCAGTGATACTCGCCGAGTAATGAGTATCGCCAATACCGTACTATCCATGTGAATAGCGAATAGTAACGATTACACTCGCTTGTAATGTTGTTATATCTTCTGTAGTTTGCTTGTTGTCTTCCCTGGTTGCTTTTTCTGCCTAGTAACAGTGATATAAGATGGAGGAGGCGCTGTGGCAGGAAAAGGGGAGCTGGGAAAGGGAAGAGATTCATTAAAGTATGGCCGCTCGACTGAGCAGTTCAGCATATCTGTGTGTGCTTCTGGTTTCATCGTCATCTGCACTACAACACTACAATTGGCGACGAGGAAGCGTTCATTCATCAGCTAAAGGTATTTCAGTGCCACAAGATCATCAGTGCTCACCATGGCCTGTCTACCTGCATTCCCAGCTTTTGATGTGCATCAGTCCCAAGCAAACCTAGCAGCATGTTGGGATAAATGGCTGAAGCGCTTTGAGATATTTCTGCAAGCCATGAACATAGCCGATGATACAAGAAAAAAAGCCATGTTATTACACTATGCAGGGGAGCAAGTCTATGATATCTTCACTACTCTGCCTAACAATGGGGAGGACAAGGACTATGAGCTCAGCAAAGCAGCATTGAGCAAACACTTCTCCCCGCACAGAAATGCAGCATTTGAAATCTTCAAATTTAGACAATCAAAGCAATCAGCCACAGAAAGCATTTATGAATATCATGTCCGGCTACGGCACCTTGCAGCTTACTGTGAGTTTACAGACGTAGACAAAGAAATCCAAACACAGATATTACAAGGATGTGTTTCTTCAAAGTTAAGAAGACAAGCACTCAGAGACCCTACCATGACCCTAGAAAAACTATTAGACACAGCACATATAAATGATACTGCAGAGAAACAGGCAAAACTCATAGAGAGCAGTGAGCCAGAAGCACCATCTTCTATTGCAAAGCTTACACAGAAACCACAAATACAGGCGGCAACTTGTTACAACTGCGGTGGGTCGTATCCTCACCAGAACGTTTGTCCAGCAAAGGGTACAACCTGCCATAATTGTGGAAAACAAAACCATTTTGCAAAAGTGTGCAGATCTACACCGCAGCAATCTACTCGTCCCACAGTACAGCCCAGGCCACAGAAGGTCCAAGCACTGCAGCCTAATGACGAGGCTCAAAGCACTTACTTATTCTCAGTGACTGAGGAAGGATCTCGGGCTGTGCTCATGATTAACAATCCAAAACGAGTCATCCTCATACATGGCAATCCAGTGGAAGCCCTGGTGGACACAGGGGCGTCAGTCAATGTCATCAGTCATACAATCTATAATCAACTCCTGAATAGACCTGCTCTACAAAATACCAGCCTACAGATTTTCCCTTATGGTTCCACAGCTGCGTTGCCCCTGTGTGGCAAATTTCAGTCAGAACTCACAGCTGAAGGGAAATCCATCACGGACACTTTTTACGTAGTGGAGTGCTCTGCAGATACGCTTCTCAGCTGCAGCAGCACAGTGTCTCTAGGCCTGGTGAACCTGGTCAACAGTGTTACAGGTTCTTCAGTCCCACATATTATGCAGAGGTACCCCAGTCTCTTTAAAGGCCTTGGTAAGCTAAAAGACGTTCAGATAAAGTTACATATTGATCAGTAGATACAGCCCTCCATCCAACCTCACAGGCGCATTCCCTTTCATGTCCGCAAACTTGTGGAGCAAGAATTGCAAAACCTGGAGGCATCTGATGCTATTGAACAGGTTGAAGGCCCAACTCCCTGGGTCTCGCCAATCGTTGTTGCGCCTAAACCAAAACAGCCTGGTAAAATACGGCTTTGTGTGGATATGCGGCATGCCAATCTAGCTATTCAAAGAGAAAGGCACATCACGCCTACTATTGATGACATTCTCACAGATCTGAATGGTGCAAAGGTGTTTTCAAAAATTGATCTCAAATCCGGCTATCATCAACTTGAGTTGCATCCAGACTCCAGGTACATCACAACTTTTAGTACTCATATGGGCCTGCGTAGGTTCAAGAGGTTGAACTTTGGTATCTCATCAGCCGCAGAAATTTTTCAAAATGTTATCAGTCAGGTCCTGTGTGGAATAGCGGGAGTCCTCAACGTCAGTGATGACATTCTCATATACGGAACAACCCAAGAAGAACATGACAGTCGCCTGGAGCAAGTGTTTCAGAGACTGCAAGCCTGCAATCTAACTGTCAATCCATCAAAATGTGAGTTCAACCAAACGTCATTAAATTTTTTTGGCTACATCTTTTCAGGACAAGGTGTGTCAGCAGATCCTCAGAAAGTCACTGCCATCAAATCTGCTGGTCAACCTCAAAATGCCTCAGAGGTTCACAGTTTTCTAGGACTGGTCACATACTGTGGACGATTCATTCCTGACCTAGCCACTATTTCTGAGCCCCTGAGACAACTCACAAGGAAAGACATTCCTTGGTCATGGGGTACTGAGCATCAAGCATCGTTTGACGCGTTGAAGTCCAGCCTAACTGGTGACACAGTCATGGCTTACTTTGACCCATTAAAGTCCACAGAACTGATTGTAGACGTTAGCCCGGAAGGCCTGGGTGCAATTCTCACACAAGTGTCCAACAATGGCAACATTTCTACAATTTCCTACGCAAGCAAGACATTAACACATACAGAACAGCGCTACTCACAAACTGAAAGGGAAGCTCTTGCAGTTGTGTGGGGATGCCTTCATTTTCATCTGTACCTCTTCGGACACAAGTTCACAGTCATAAGTGACCACAAACTGCTTGTTCCAATTTTCAACAAACACTCTTCCAAACCCCCTCCATGAATTGAACGCTGGTTGCTCCGCTTACAGAACTACCATCTTCAACTGAGATATGATATAGAGAAGTCTGGGCTCAACCTTGGTTAGGTGCTCTGAGGTAAAAAACCAGTGATAGTAAATTATTGTAACCTCGGCACACTAATAAACTTGAAACAGTTATATGCAATAATGAGTCTTTTTATTTGGAAACCAACATAAAGAAAAAAATCCGACGTTTCGGCCAACTGGCCTTTCTCAAGGATTTATCTATACAGATTCAAGGAAAGATAAACATACAATGTAATGAACATGTCATGATTCCAATAATAGACATACATAATGTTGAAAATGAAAAGAAGACCATACAGTGTACATTTCTGTTACAGGAGATCATATGTTATAGCACATAGTACGGCGAAAATAACAATAATGTGGGTAACATGTAAACATTAATAACATAAATTGAGAATAGCGTATGATAACTCAGAAACCGAGGGGTTTACCTCGATGCTGGTGGTCCGTGCCTATGGTTGAGGTGTAACCGGATTAACGTCCGTTGTGCGGGAGTGCTATATTGGATTGTGGGGTATATAGTAAAAAAGCCACAGTTAGTATGAATCATCATAGGTGCAGACTACTATCAGAGTGTTGACTCATGGGAGGATTAGTCCCCTGAGGGGAAGGAATAGACCAGTATAAAGATGTGATGAATGATATACTTATATCAATAGTGGTGGTGAGATATCTCAGCTGTTCCCATAGGAGATACCTCAGAAGACCCCCCGAGTTTATCTGGAAGTGAGATGTCTCGACGTTATCCTGGGAGAACAAATCGAGGGCCACCAGTCCACCTTGCGGACTATGTTCTGCAGTAGAGAAAAAAAAAACAAAACTTTGCTACACCGCGAACTTTTTGAACGGTTAACTATTTACTTTGGTTTTTTTTGTAAGATGATAAGAGATGTAATGTTGTTATAGGTGCCAGCTCACTTTGTGTACTGAAGGGAGCTGTCAATTTGTGTCAGATCGATAACGATTGACAAAAGCACCAGTGATACTCGCCGAGTAATGAGTATCGCCAATACCTTACTATCCATGTGAATAGCGAATAGTAACGATTACACTCGCTCATCACTAATCATTAGTCCAGAAAAGGCACTGGATGCTTACTGTCCTGACTTTCCCATTAATATTATGCTGTAACAAAGCTTTCAAACTTTTTTGAAATGAACCAATAAAGAGTTTCTACTCAATCACATTGTACTCAAAGTTAAATTTTTCCATCAGCCCAGGAACCCGGCATAGCACTTGAGCACCACATTGAGAAAGTATGGCAGGAATTCCTTTTTGAAACCTATGGAATTCTATTCTTTTGGTAACCTATGGAGTTAGTGTTTGTGAAAAACTGTACACGATGGATTTTTTTCAATATTTTTACCAATTTCAGTGTGTGCCTATTGTTTTAATTTGTTAATAAAGCTTTCACTATCACTCCACTACGTTTCACTTTAGTAGATTGTCATACAACCGTCCATTCTAATCAATGTGAGAACATCAGAGAGCAATGAGAAAGTCATGCAGAGGAAAGTCAGGTGGAGTGACAGTAAAAACTCTTCTAATAAATTAAAACTTTTGTCCTCACAGTATTCTACAAATTATCTTTAATTTTATCTTTAAATCCACAAAATTGTATTGCTATGCTTTAAACAGTGAGATATCACAATATTTTGCAAAATCACATTGTTGGGGATGGGCACCACTTTTAAAATAAACCAGGAGAACTGCAATGCAAAGCATTTAGATTGACAAAAAAATATGTACATGCAAAGAAACATGTAAAGTATAATGAAATATATATACATGATTACTTTAATCTCATAGATTGTAAACTTGCTTCATAGATCTTAAAGGGATCCTGTCACATCCAGGACGCCACCTAAGCTACCAAAACATGTCCCTGCAGCATCCTATCACTATTCTCACACTCCTTTTGTCTCCTAAAAGCATCCTTTGAAAGTGCATACAAACGATTTTATACTTACTCATTAAGGATTATAATTAGCAGGGGCTATATTCTTTAGCCCTTAGGGCGTGTTTGTTTTGCAGCCTGAATGATCCACCCTCTCTCTGTTTGCTTTGCTTGTGCAGGCTTTGCCCTCCCCCTCTTTATCACTCACAGAATGCAAATCATTGGTCCTGCCTTCAGCTCCACATCACAGTAGCACAGACAGAGAGAGGGTGGATCATGGAACCTGCAAAACAACACACCCTAAGGGCTAAAGAATATAGTAGTTAGAAAGGCCCTTACTCCTCGAGGTGTCTGTTGAATTATGTCTTTATTTCTGTACAAGTACCCTCTCATTTGTAAAATGTTACAGACATGATAGCTCTACAGAAATACCAATTATTATTTATTATTATTATTATATAGTCAAAAATACAGTATCAAAAAAACAAATTAAAATCACTTAAAGAGGACCTGTCAGCTCGTTCTACCTCTCTCTCCTATCACTACCTGTCCCTGCACCTTGGTAGCTGTTCCCAAACCTTCCCTGCCTGACCTAAAGGGGCCCTATTATGATTAAGAGAAATGATTTTGAACTTACAAACAGCCTCCATCTAGGAGACTGTATAGGCGGTCTCTGGGCTCCATGCTCCCCTCTTCACTGTCTCATAGCACGTCCCACTGGGTGTCCTCGCTCCTGGTGCTTTGCCGCCAGGTCCATTGTGGGCCTAATCAGGTGATCCTCCCAGCTCCAGAGCATACACAATGCGCACATCGAAATTGTGTTAAAAAAACAATTAATGCTTCCAAACCCCTGAAAACGGGTAAAGAAACAAACTATTACTGCCAAGAGGATGAGGAGGGTTAGGAAATATAGAGAAAAAGACCCACACATTTCATTGTTCACATGTGCAGGTTCATCAGGGATGAGCTCTAGTACAAACACAGGCTTAAAAATGTCAGTGTGATCTTAATAACTCTGGCTATTGGGTGAAGGATGGGAACTGGTGGCAACCAATAGCTGTGTAACAACACACTACTTTGGACTTAATATTATGTATAGATCTGGCTGATTTACTGCATCTGCCATATCAGCTGCCTAACGGGCAACTTGTGGCACACCTGCGGCAAGCCTCCATTCATTCTGTAAGTCTTGCGTCAGGTGCAGTTTTGCTGCAACCCAACACTTGCAGCCGCGCAAAAAAAACCGCAGCTAACCACGTTTTTTTTTCCCAGCCGCAACTGCCGGATTTTCTGGATTGCGGCAAAACCGCGCTTGCCTCACCTGCCCGAAGCCACATAGAAAATGAATTGGGGCTTGCTGCAGGTGAATCGCAAGTAGGCCGTTAGGCGGCAGATCCGGCAGATTCGGTAGATCTGTCCAATTTGCCGCATTCAGCGAAAAAGGCTGATGTGAAAGGACCCTAACAACAGGCGTTACCCAGGATAGTAATTAACTGTTCTTAGCTATAAGTAAATGCAAGATGGGCCATTTATATGGATGCACCCAAATAAAATGGGAATGGTTGGTGATAGCAACTTCCTGTTTGCGGCACATTAGTATATTGGAGGGGAAAAACTTTTCCAGATGGGTGGTGACCATGGTGGCCATTTTGAAGTCAGCCATTTTGGATCCAACTTTATCTTTTTCAATGAGAAGAGGGTCATGTGACACATCAAACTTATTGAGAATTTCATAAGAAAAACAATGATGTGCTTGGTTTTAATGTAACTTTATTCTTTCATTAGTTATTTACAAGTTTATGACCACTTATAAAATGTGTTCAAGGTCCTGCTCATTGTGTTGGATTGTCAATGCAACCCTCTTCAAACACTGTTGACAGACTGATAGTAACACCGCAGAAGAAATGCTAGCACAGGCTTCCAGTATCCATTGTTTCGGATGCTGCACATCTTCTAGGGGATATGTGTGGCACAGGCTGTAATACAGGGGCTATGTGTTGTCTCCTGGTGTAAAACAGTGGCTATGTATGGAATGCTGGTTTAATTCAGGGGCTATGTGTGGGCATAGGCTGTAATACAGTGGCTATATGTGAGCTCCTGCTCTAATAGAGGGAGGTATGTGTGAGCTCCTGGTGTAAAACAGAAGCTATGTGAGGCCTCCTGCTGTAATACTGAGATATGTATATACACTGGGACATGACTCTCAGTGAAGCAGAAGCCACACAAACCCCAAAGCAATTAAGACACCTCTATATTCTTCTTATAACCTGTAACAATAGAGATTTGGACAAAGTACAAAGCTGATCTCAGGGAGGACCAGGAGCTTATTAAAAATAGCCAGGGCCAAGAGCTGTTTAGAAGATGAGGGCCCCCCAACCACAAGTATTATGTGGCATGTCACATGATCAACATTTGACACATCATGTGATAGGTCCCATGATTAGCTGTCACATGTTGACAGCTGCAGTCTATATGTAAAGCTCTTAGTAGTGTTAATGGGAGTTAATTTACTTTAGCACATCCAAAGTTAATGTGTAGATGCTGCTGTATTGCTGTTTATGAGTGAGGCGACTCTCCAGGTGCAGGAAGGCTGTCAATGCTGGATTTGAGAGCTGACAAAGTTGTCTTCTCCCTTAATAGTTCCCTCTTCCACTAGCAGATGTTGCTGATAGAATTTCATATAAAACAGAAAGAGAAGAGAGGCACTCCAGTGTGCACCCGCTGATGTTTAAGAAGAGAGTGGCAGGTTATAGAAGGTTACTAACCTTGTGTGGCTGCGCATTTCTACAACAATGGATTAAGCCTCTGGCATATACCGCACACCACATGGGTCTATGGTGAACCAGCTGACTGGATAAAATGGGGCGTGATATCACTGCAGGTCTTTAAGAACTTTTAGTGAGCCGATATCTGCAGCACCCATCACTTACCTAGAAGGGAATGAAGGATACAAGATGCAAAAATAGTGCGGTATTCTAAGGGTGCAAGATGACAGCAAGCCAGGATAGTTATTATTCTGTAGTCTTTTTTATTAATCAAATGACTTCACAATATGTTTCAGCGAATAACACCTTCATAGCTGATGAAGGTGCTATTTGCCAAAACCACACCAAATTTACAATGGTAATAGGAGATAACCACACTTTTGTGATTAAAAAATTATTTTGTCATCTTTAAGGCTCAATGTTATAACATTCTGTGAAGCACTGGGGGTTTAAGGTGCTCACCAAATAACTAGATAAATTCCTTGGGGGGCTCTCCAAACACAACATGGAGTCTGCTAACAATTTTCTGTTCAGAAAGTCAAATAACACTAATTCCCTTCTGAGCCCTACCATGTGCCCAATCAGTGGTTTTCCACCACATATAGGGTGTCAGTGTACTCACAAGAAATTGCAGACCAAATTCTGGTGTTCCTTTTCTCCTGTTACCCCTTGTGAAAATGAAAACTTTAGGGCTAAAAAAACATTTTTGTTGAAAAAAATATACTTTTTCAATTTCATAGCTCAACGTTCTAAAAATCTGTGAAGTACTGGGGGTTCAAAGTGCACACTACACATTTACAGTAGATACCTTCCTTGGTGGGTCTAGATTCCAGAATGGGGTCACTTATGGAGGGTTTCAACTTTTTAGGCACTATAGTGGCTCTCCAAATGTGACATGGTGTCAGCAAACGATTTCAGCCAATTTTCTGTTCAAAAAGTTCAATGACACTCCTTCCCTTCCGAGCCATGCTGTGTGCCCAAACAGTGGTTTTCCACCTCAAATGGGGTATCAGCATACTCAGGAGAAATTGCACAATTATTGAGATCCAATATTTCATGCTATCCTTATAAAAATGAAAATATTTGGTACTAAAATCACATTTTTGTGTGAAAATCACATTTTTTCATTTTCACATTGCTTTATTGTAAAAGACTCTGAAGCACATGGTGGTCACACATCATCACACATCTAGAAAAAATCCTTTGGGAGTCGAGTTTCTTAAATGTTGTTACTTGTGGTAGGTTTCCATTGTTTAGGCACATCAGGGGCTCTCCAAAGGCGACATGGTGTCAGCTACGATTCCAGTCAATTTTCACTTTTTCCTTTCACATTACTTTTGTTCCTGTGAAGCACAAACATGATTAATTAACTTCTTGAATATGGTTTTCAGTAGTTGAGAGGTGCAGTTTTTATAATGGTGTCACTTTTGGGTATTTTATGTCATATAGGCACCTCAAAATCACTTTAAATGTGATGTGGTCTTCTAAAAAAATGGTTTTGTAAATTTTGTTGGAAAAATTTGAAATTGCTGATAAATTTTCAACCCCCCCCCCCCTAATTTCCTAACAAAAAACATAGTTGCCAAAATTGTGGCGATGCAAAAAATATTGTCCTAAATTTACCAGTAACATGAAGTCCAATATGTTGCGAAAAAAAGATCTGTTGAAGTGTTCCAGAGATATAACCTCATAAAGTGACACTGGTCAGAATTGAAAAGATTTGCCTGTTCATGAAGGTAAAAACAGTGTGGGTGGTAAAGGGGTTAAAGAGAATATGCCACTAAGTTTTTGTTAACTAATCTGACAGCATCATAACAAAATACCCTATTTCTAGTTTTGTGTTACTTACTGTGCTGCTTGCTGTTAATTTCAATAAAATCACTGTTTTATTGGAAGGCGCTTATCTTTAACTAGTAAATATGCCAGTTTATAGTCTTCCATATTAATGAGCTCTGCATAACCCCACTCCCATCACTGATTGGCAGCTTTATATGTACACTGTGCATAGACAGAAATCTGCCAATCAGTGGTATGGATAGGGTTAGGGCAAAGACACACTTATGAGAGCTGTATGCGAGTGTCTCGCATGCTTCTCACATGAGTCACCCAGCCCAGCTGCCGGCTCTCTAGACGAGAGCATGGAACTCCACACTCCCATTCATAGAGGCAGGGTTGGGCTGGGTGACACATGAGAGATGCATGCAAGAGACTCACATGCATCTCGCATAGTGTGTTTCCACCCTTATACCGAGTTCAAGAGAACCTGGCACCTCCAAAGTGCTTTGCAAACTGAAAGCAGCATCTTCAGCAGCGTCTATGCTGCATTGTGTGAAGGTGTGTATAATGTCTCCACCCCCCCAATACACTGAAAGAAACACTTTATAATGTATCTCGCCATGTATTTAAATGAGGACTTAGAGGGTCCAATGGGTCTGGTCCTTGTGTCCTGCGATCGCTGCTTCTCGGTCCTCCCCACCTCCTCTATGTGTCTGCCCCCTCTTCTTGTTTGTTTGTCCCTCTCCTGTTTGGCGCCTGTGGATAATCATCTTAGTTCATGCAGGCGCACAGAGATCAGCCGGAGGGCGGGGGACCCAGTTGTCATTCAATGTTTTTTCAGCACCTAAATAATAAAATAAACGTATAAAAGTAATATCATTGTAATCAGAATGACAATAAGAATCATGTTGCCAGGTCATTTTTATTGTATAATAAATGCGGTAAAAACAGAACCCAATAAACAAGCCTGGATTTAAGTTATATTTTTCCATTTTACTGCACTTAGAGTTTTTTCTATTTTGTTTAAGGCTAGAGTCACATTTGTGGCAACATTTTGAAATCCTGATCTGGTTTTGAGCTGTCAAAAAGCTCAAAACCTGATCAGGAACCGCTCCCCATAGGAGCCCATTATGGTAACCGGATTGCTCTACATGCAATCCGGTTACCGGCTCCGGATCTGCAGCCTGCAATAAAAATCATGCAGGCTGCAGTTTTCGGAGTGGTTCTGTCAACCGCAATGTGGTAACCAAATTGCTCTGGATGTGTAATCCTGAGCAATGCGGTTACCGTATACTTTGTTCATCCTTGCTGCCACTGGGATAAGCAAAGTGTTAAATGTGTATTAAAAGATTAAATATTATTATTAGCTGTGGGCAACATGTCTTTAGGGGGTGTCCACCCTCCCTAGAGACATGCTGTCCACTTCTGTCAGCATGTAAGGGGTTAATAAGCCCTTTACATTATTGCCGGCTATTGTCGGCTTCTACACATTTCTGAATGAAGCCCACTACAGGAGATACTGTACGTAATGTATGTATAGTATCGCTGTCCTTGGTCTTGAAACCTTTAACATTAGGTCTACGGGCAGCGCACCGCCATAGACCTAATGTTAATGGTTACAGGACTCTGGACAGCGGCTGATACTATACATACATTACGTACAGTGTCTGCTCTAATTTGAGGGGAGCCGCGGCTTCATTCAGACATTTGTAGAAGCTGACAATAGCCGGCTTACTGTAAAGGGCTTATGAACCCCTCACATGCTGACAGGAGTGGACAGCATGTCTCTAGGGAGGGTGGGCACCCCCTAGAGACATGTTGCCCACAGCTTCTATAAATATTTAATGTTTTAATAACATTTAATACTTTGCTCATCCCTGCGGCAGCAGGGATGAACAAAGTATACGGTAACCGAATTGCTCCGGATTACACATCCAGAGCAATCCGGTTACCACATTGCGGTTGACAAAACACATTTTTGAAAAAAAATGTGTCTGAAGTAGTGATGGGCGAATCCTAAATTACTCGGAATCGCTTGACTCTAGCGAGTCCGAGCCCGGGACTCGCTACTCGTTGCGAGTCTAGCGAGTCCAATGTTAATGAATGGGGAAGCGAGTAATAGCGAGTAGTGTGCAATTTACAAATCACAGATGTGTCTCGGAAGCTTCAGCCTGAAGCAATCCTAGTTTTGTCAGAGACTGACAATCCTAGTTTTGCCATTGATTTGCATTGGACTCGTTTACTGTGCAAGTAATCGCTGGGAAACTCGCACAGATAAGAGTCCGGCTGTCTGCTCTGTGTGCAGGCTGCCGCAGCTCCAGGGTCCTAGAGCCCGCCTGCTCCCTGATGTAGCAGAGCTGAGATTGTTCTCAGTCTGCTCATTCCCTGTGCATAGACATCTATATTTATGCACAGGGATGAGCAGAGAGGACATCGCGTTTTGGACTACTGTGCGAGTAATCACTGGGAAACTCGCAAAGTAACTGCTGTTACTTTGCGAGTTTCCCAGTGATTACTCGCACAGTAATCAGACCAATGCAAGTCAAAGGCAATCCTAGTTTTGTCAGAGTCTCTGACAAAACTAGGATTGATATTGATTTGCATTGGACTCGTTTACTGTGCGAGTAATCACTGGGAAACTCGCAGAGTACCGAGTCCTGCGAGTCCCTTACTACTCGCCGAGTAACGAGTCCTAGCGAGTAGATTCGCCCATCCCTAGTCTGAAGGCAATTGTGTTTACTGCATCCAGATCTGGATGCGGTCAACGCAATTGCCTTGCCAAATGTGACCCCAGCCTAATACATTCTATGGTAAAATACTTTATGTAATTCAAACTCATCCTGCAAAATCCTTGCCTTCATATGACTGCTAGCTAAAAAAGCTATGGCTGTAGGAAAAGTATGCAGAATCACTAAGGGAAACTGGAAAGATCAAGTGAAAGAAGGAATGAACAGTTGTAAAGTTAAAGAACCCAAGCAACAGATCTGGATGTTCAGTTAATATACCTATAGGAAACCTAAATTAAGTAGTGACATAATCAATATAAAAGATAAAACAAATCAATGTATGTGTGTATTAAAGTATTTTACTTTTAATACACCTTTAAACATAAATAAATATTATATTCCGAGAAACCTAAATTGCAAATATCCTAAATGATTTGCTATCCTATTTCTAGTTGGTTTTGTGAAAATAATTGTATTCCCAGGAAATGAAGCAACTATTTATATTAATTGATTTTCCTTAGCATAAAACCTTTTCATGCTATGAAATTATTGGCATTTTAGTGGCTAATTCATCAACCAAAATATAGAGGTGTGTTCTGTCCATTAGAAAGTGATTTGGATCAATATATATAATCTTCCCCAAAGGCTTTCCCCTTTTATATGGCGATATACCCCACACAATACACTTTACTGTTTCTGAAACTCATTAAACTTCTCTCTTAATTTTATTGCTTTTACCCATAAAGTTCCTATCTACACTTCAGGGCAAACATAAAATAAATGTGTTTTTCTCAACTAGGTATTTATAACATAGTTTTACTTCCACAAGAGTGTGGCTTTAGTAAAAGCACTTCACATTATGAAATTATACCTTGCAGCCATCATGAATGAAGAAATATGTGTATTATTATTATTATTATTATTATTATTATTTGTGTAATACAATATTTGTGGTGCTTTAAAAAAAGTGCTATTAATCATAAGTGAGAATATAAAAATCCAAATTATAATGAACAGCAAAATCGTTACAGGATACAGCATAAGAGCACGAATGTATCAAACATTGAACATGTAGCACGTGTCATCTACTATATAATCTCCTAATGTTCTCTGTCTGTCATGGAAATCGCGCGCCAGTGCTTATTGGCTGCCGCCAGCTACCCGCAGAGCCGCCTGTATACTCTGCTACCCACAGAGCCGCCTGTATACTCTGATACCCACAGAGCCCTTTCTATACTCTGCTACCCACAGAGCCGCCTGTATACTCTGCTACGAACAGAGCCGCCTGTATACTCTGCCACCCACAGAGCCGCCTCTATACTCTGCTACCCACAGACCCGCCTCTATACTCTGCTACTCAAAGACCCGCCTGTATACTCTGCTACCTACAGAGCCGCCTCTATACTCTGCTACCCACACAGCTGCCTCTATACTCTGCTACCCACAGAGCCGCCTGTATACTCTGCTATACACAGAGCCGCCTGTATACTCTGCTACTCAAAGACCCGCCTGTACAATCTGCTACCCACAGAGCCTTCTCTATACTCTGCTACCCACACAGCCGCCTGTATAATCTGCTACCCACAAACCCGCCTGTATACTCTGCTACCCACAGACCCGACTGTATACTCTGCTACCCACAGAGCCGCCTGTATATTTTTCTACCCACAGAGCCGCCTGTATAATCTTCTACCCTCAGAGCCGTCTGTATACTCTGCTACCCACAGACCCGCCTGTATAGTCTGCTACCCACTGAGCCCCCTGTATACTCTGCTACCCACTGACCCGCCTGTATACACACAATTCATTTCACCCTGCTCCCGATGCAATTGCATCGGGCCTTTTTACTAGTTATACTATATTTGGCTGTAGAAGCGAGTTATTAGATACTTAAAGGTTTAGAAAATTATGGGTCATGCTCATGGAAGAGTGCTGTGTATGAAACATTCTCCCATATCACTCCCATACTGGCTCTATTAGGATTTATTTAGACTGGCTGACTAGGGCTGTTAAGTGACCACCGATCTACTGCATGCAAGCTAATCAGCAATCATTTCATAGGCCCATTTAGATAGGCCAGTTGCAATTCCAAATATGCAAAGACATCGTAGATATCATCATAATGTGCATATAGATGGTGCAGATGCATTGGGGCTATAGGTGGATGGGAACCTATACCTGTGTAAAGAGGTGCCTTATAATGATGGCAATCTGGCCTCTAAGGCTAGGGTCACACTTACGTTTTGACCCTAGCCTAATGGTTTGTGCATAAAACTTAGAACTTTTCCATGCAGCACATAGCGTTAACACTATGTGCTGCCAGAGAACGCTGCCCCTAGTTTCCTGA
Organism: Allobates femoralis; assembly: GCA_033576535.1. NCBI lineage: Eukaryota > Metazoa > Chordata > Amphibia > Anura > Aromobatidae > Allobates > Allobates femoralis. The sequence continues at coordinate 23,393 of JARQOC010001283.1, forward strand.
TGCTTACCTTGACAACCAGGCACACACAAAGCTGCAGGGAGTGCATTTTAGCTGAGTGCACAGGAAACGCTGCAGATAATGTTTCCTGTGCGCTGTTGTAAAGTGCATTCCCAGCAGCTTTGTGTGTGACTGGTTGTCAAGGTAAGCATCAGGAAACTAGGGGCAGCGTTCTTTGGCAGCGCATAGTGTTAACGCTATGTGCTGCATGGAAAAGGCTTGGGTCAAAACGCAAGTGTGACCCTAGCCTAAGGGTGGAGGCACACGGGCGTAAGAGTCGCGCGAGTGCAATGCGAGAAAAACTCGCATTGCACTCGGACCAGTATCATTAAATCACACTGGTTATATTAGTGCGTTATCCATGGACTGAACCCGCATTGCGAGTGAGGTGTGAGTTCAATCGCAGCCTGCTGCGATTGAACGTGTTTTCCTCGCATGAGTGCCCATTGTAAGTATATGGGTGCGAGAAAATCTCACACCCCTACAGCACACTGTGCAATAGTCGCACATGGATTTCTCCAGCCGATAAAACTTCAGCACCATGGAAAACATTTACTTGGAAATTCAAACACTGCTTTTGCTTCAAAGTCTGTGCTTTCGATGGTGCTGAAGTTTTATCTTCAGCACCTTGGAAAGCATTTACCGGCTGTCTTAATCAATCAGCTTTCACCGTTGCTGTCACAGTGGTGAAATCTGATTTTATACTGTGCCTGGCAATTTCAAATATCGCTACTTTGACAAAAGCGGTGTTTGAATATGCCGGTAAATGCTGTCTGCGGGGCTCAGGTTTGATCGGTAGGATTACTCAGCATGCTGAGAAATCCTGCTGACCAAACTTCAGGACCGCGGACAGCAGCACACTGACTCGCACCACACACTGACTCTCTCAACACACTCTCAGCACACTCTTATGCATACAGCCATGCACACATACAAACACGCAGCACACTCACAGTAAAAATGCCCAGCAGTGGCACCACTGTCATGCATCAAAAACGCTCAGTTTTTGATGCATGACAGTGTTCCTCCACCCGTTGTATGAGATTGGGCCATTTCACATCAAGTATTCTGTTGTGTTAGGCTAGGGTCACATTTGGGAGCTTGCATCCGATTGAGGGATGCATTAAAGGATCCTTGTTTTCCCCTTGCCATTTTCAATGCATGTATGTTCATTTTTAACGCATGCGTTAACGCATGGTACATATGTGTACCATGCGTTAACGCATGTGTTTCCCCTTGACTCCCATGTTAAAAAAAATGCATGCGTTTTTGAAAAAGCACAAAAAAACGCTGCATACCGCATTTTTTGGTGCGCTTGCACTTTTGCAATGTGTTTCTGGCATTGGAGTCTATGGGTGCATTAACACATGCATTTTTCAACATTTACACATGAAAATAGCGCATGTCTGACCCTAGCCTTAGAACGGGTACGTTTTTGTCTGTAAAACACATATGAACGCACCCATAGACTACCATTCAAAAAACGGATTCTAACGCAAGACAATATTGTGTCACAAAAGTGTTGCATTTTTGCAATGTGTTTTTCCCACCGCAATGCCAAACGTCGTCTGCAACGTTTTTAGGTGCGTTCTGTGAAACGCAATGGTAATGCATTGTGTTTTGTGACATTGAAGTCTGTGAGAATCAGATTGTTGTTAAGAAGTACAAATCTGTCCTTTATGCACCTGTTTCTTTGCCCTTTTCAATTGGTTAATAGGCCACATGTGATCCTCATCATCACACATCACATGATGCCTGTGACTATGTAGCAATCCAGGAAGCACTTGGATGCCACCTGTGCATAACTCCACACAGTTTGGCTGTATGGTGTGTATTTTTATGTTTGCAATAATTTGCGACTGTGAAATGATGTTTTATTACATGTGTTGACGTCACCGTTTGTGTACTGTGCTATGTTTTCTGCATAGATGAGTGATTCCGTGGAGTATGATCCCTCCTCCGGCAGTGATGCCCCCAGGTCAATTCTTGTTGTAACTACTTTATTTAAGAAAATATTTGTATTGACAATGAGGCTGCTACTGTCTTATAAATGCCATAAATGATATGCTGGTCGGTTCACGTGACCAAAGGCATTGTTATTAAAGTTAACTACTATGTCTCTTGGTTGTCTTGAGGGTATGTCTTCATGGTTTAGGTTACAGTATTTATTTATTTTTCTTCTTCAACTTTTGTACAATGCAGAAGTCTTCAAACAATGAATCCCAGGATAGTGATGACAATGTGAGTATGGATGTATCCCAGCTGATATACAATGTAAATATGTATTACTAGATGGCGGCCCGATTCTGAAGAATCAGGTATTCTAGGCTATGGTTAGCAGGGTATACGGGGCTCAGTAGTTAGCAGACTATACAGCTGCTCAGTGGTTAGCAGAGTATACGGAGGTTCAGTGGCTCGTAGTCTGTCTCAGGGCAGAGTGCAGTGGTCAGGGGCAGAGTGCAGTGGTCAGGGGTAGAGTGCAGTGGTCAGGGGCAGAGTGTAGTGGTCAGGGGCAGAGTGTAGTGGTCAGGGGCAGAGTGTAGTGGTCAGGGGCAGAGTGCAGTGGTCGGGGTAGAGTGCAGTGGTCGGGGTAGAGTGCAGTGGTCAGGGGCAGAGTGCAGTGGTCAGGGGCCCGATGCAATAGCATCGGGAGCGCGGTGAAATTAATTGTGTGTATACAGGCGGGTCAGTGGGTAGCAGAGTATACAGGGGGCTCTGTGAGTAGCAGAGTATCCAGGTGGCTCTGTGGGTAGCAGAGTATCCAGGCGGCTCTGTGGGTAGCAGAGTATCCAGGTGGCTCTGTGGGTAGCAGAGTATCCAGGCGGCTCTGTGGGTAGCAGAGTATCCAGGCGGCTCTGTGGGTAGCAGAGTATCCAGGCGGCTCTGTGGGTAGCAGAGTATCCAGGCGGCTCTGTGGGTAGCAGAGTATCCAGGCGGCTCTGTGGGTAGCAGAGTATCCAGGCGGCTCTGTGGGTAGCAGAGTATCCAGGCGGCTCTGTGGGTAGCAGAGTATCCAGGCGGCTCTGTGGGTAGCAGAGTATCCAGGCGGCTCTGTGAGTAGCAGAGTATCCAGGTGGCTCTGTGGGTAGCAGATTATACATGCGGCTCTGTGGGTAGCAGAGTATACAGGCGGCTCTGTGGGTAGCAGAGTATACAGGCGGCTCTGTGGGTAGCAGAGTATACAGGGGGCTCTGTGGGTAGCAGAGTATAGAGGCGGCTCTGTGGGTAGCAGAGTATGCAGGGGGCTATGTGGGTAGCAGAGTATGCAGGGGGCTCTGGGGGTAGCAGAGTATGCAGGCGGCTCTGTGGGTAGCAGAGTATGCAGGCGGCTCTGTGGGTAGCAGAGTATGCAGGCGACTCTGTGGGTAGCAGAGTATGCAGGCGGCTCTGTGGGTAGCAGAGTATGCAGGCGGCTCTGTGGGTAGCAGAGTATGCAGGCGGCTCTGTGGGTTGAAGAGTATCCAGGCGGCCCTGTGGGTTGAAGAGTATCCAGGCGGCTCTGTGGGTAGCAGAGTATCCAGGCGGCTCTGTGGGTAGCAGAGTATCCAGGCGGCTCTGTGGGTAGCAGAGTATCCAGGCGGCTCTGTGGGTAGCAGAGTATCCAGGCGGCTCTGTGGGTAGCAGAGTATCCAGGCGGCTCTGTGGGTAGCAGAGTATCCAGGCGGCTCTGTGGTAGCAGAGATGGTAAGCAGAGTATGCAGGGGGCTTGTGGGTAGCAGAGTATGCAGGGGGCTCTGTGGGTAGCAGAGTATGCAGGCGTTGGGTAGCAGAGTATGCAGCGGCTCTGTGGGTAGCAGAGTATGCAGGCGGCTCTGTGGGTAGCAGAGTATGCAGGCGGCTCTGTGGGTAGCAGAGTATGCAGGCGGCTCTGTGGGTAGCAGAGTATGCCAGGCGGCTCTTGGTGGGTAGCGCCGGTGAGAGTATCCAGGCGGCTCTGTGGGTAGCAGAGTATCCAGGCGGCTCTGTGGGTTAGCAGAGTATCCAGGCGGCTCTGTGGGTAGCAGAGTATCCAGGCGGCTCTGTGGGTAGCAGAGTATCCAGGCAGCTCTGTGGTAGCAGAGTATCCAGGCGGCTCTGTGGGTAGCAGAGTATCAGGCGGCTCTGTGGGTAGCAGAGTATCCAGGTGGCTCTGTGGGTAGCAGAGTATCCAGGCGGCTCTGTGGGTAGCAGAGTATCAGGCGGCTCTGTGGGTAGCAGAGTATAGGCGGCTGTGTGGGTAGCAGAGTATAGAGGCGCTGTGGGTAGCAGAGTATAAGCGGTGTGGGTAGCAGAGTATACGAGGCGGCTCTGTGGGTAGCAGAGTATACAGGCGGCTCTGTGGTAGCAGGTTAGGGCTCTGTGGTAGCGAGAGGGCTTTGACAGGCGGCCTGGGGGGTGAGGAGAGGTGGCGCTGGAGGTGAGGGAGGAGTGGCATGGGAGCTGGAGAGTCAAGCGGCTGGAGGAGTGAAGAGAAAGGAGGCTGGAGCGGTGACATCACCGCTCAGTACACCTGTCCTCCTCTAGGCTGCACACCTCTCTTTCTTCTTTTAGGCTGCACACCAGCTGCCTCCGTATCCTCAGGGCCACTTGGCCTACTGCTGGCGGTCCAGCACAGGGCTGAACCCCGGAGGCTGGGGCCAGTCCAGGAGCGGAGGCCGGTCCGTGCGGCCGCTATTCCGCTGAGAGCCATCAACAGCCCCGAGCACTGGAAGTGAGGGGGAGGAGCCTGCACCTGTGAAACCGGCCGGAGCGAGCAGCGAGGCACTCGGGAGACGACCGGCATTAGCCGGTCATCTCCCGATGTGGTGTGTGGCGGGCGGGAGACGACCGGCTAATGCCGGTCATTTCCTGGCCGTGATGTGTGTTTTGGACAGTGTAGGGGCGGGCGTAAGCGTGGCGGGGCTGCCTGAGTCCCGCTCTGCTTAGGAGCGTCATGTTGGTCCACCCTGGACATGTGTAGCGCTGTGGTGACGTCACTTTGGCCATGACAAAGTGACGGAAGTCGTGGGCAAAGTGACGGAAGTGAGCCTTCGGGTTTTATATATATTAGGTATACATATAGCAGCGCCATGGTATATGGTGGTACATTATATGACGTATAGCAATGCTATGGTATATGGGGGTACATTGCAGTACATATATAGCAGCACTGTGGTATATGGCGGTACATTACAGTACATGTATATCAGCACTATAGTATATGGCGGTACATGACATGTATAGCAGCGCTATAATATATGGCGGTACATTATAGTACATGTATAGCAGCGCTATGGTATATGGCGGTACATTACATTACATGTATAGCAGCGCTATAGTATATGGCGGTACATTCCAGCACATGTATAGCAGCACTATAGTATATGGCGGTACATTAGAGTACATGTATAGCAGCACTATAGTATATGGCGGTACATTATTACAATACATGTATAGCAGCACTATAGTATATGGCAGTACATTACAGCACATGTATAGCAGCACGATGGTATATGGCGGTATATTACAGTACATGTATAGCAGCACTATGGTATATGGCGATACTGCACTCCCCGCGGCTCCCCGCTTCTCCACAATAAAAGTAAAAAAAAAATCCTCAGTGAGGATACTGACCTGTCCGCCGGCTCGCTCCACCTCCATATTCTAGGTCCTACAGGCGTTTAGGACCTGTGGTTGCCTGGGAAACCGATCAGCTGATCGGTCACATGACCGTTAACTGCCGGGGGGGGGCAGGATGGAGTAGGGGGTCAGGATGGTGACAGGGGGAAAGGGGTAGGATTGTGTCGGATGGCAGGTGGGCAGGATGGAGCCGGGGGATGGGGCAGGATGGAGGCGGAGGGGGGGCAGGATGGAGGCGGAGCTGGACGGAGGCAGAGGGGGGGCAGGATGGAGGCAGAAAGGGGCAGGATGGAGGCAGAGGGGGGGCAAGAACAGCGGGGGCAGGATGTAGGCGGGGGCAGGATGGAGGGAGCGGGCAGGATGGAGGCGGAGGAGGAGGATGGTGGCAGTGGGGTAGGGTTGGATAGTGGGGAGCGGGGCAGGATGGAGTGAGCAGGACAGGATGGAGCCGGAGGAGCAGGATGGTGGGGAGCGGGGCAGGATGGAGCCAGCGGGGCAGGATGGTGGCAGGGCAGGGCAGGATGGAGGCGAGCTGGGTAGGATGGAGCGAGCGAGGCAGGATGGAGCCGGAGGAGCAGGATGGTGGGGGGGGGGAGATTAGGATGGAGTGAGCACACTTGCACATACATGCATCATGTACACAGCACACCTGGACGCACATGCATCATGCAGACAGCACACCTTTACCCACATGTATCATGCACACAGCAGACACATGCATCATGCACACAGCTCTTTAAGTTGGCGCTCATGTATCATGCACACAGCACACGTGCACACACATGTATCATGCACACCTGCACACACATGCATCATGCACACAGCACACCTGCACACACATGTATCATGCACACAGCACACATGCATCATGCACACAGCACACACATGTATCATGCACACAGCACACCTATGCATCATGCACACAGCACACCTGCACACACATGCATCATGCACACAGCACACACATGCATCATGCACACAGGTCTTTAATGTGGCGCTCATGTATCATGCAGACAGCACACCTGAACACACGTGTCATGCACACCTGCACACACATGCATCATGCACACAGCACCCCTGCACACACATGCATCATGCACACAGCAGACCTGCACACACAGGTGTGAGCAGCATTGTGTGTCGTCAGTGGCAGATTCCCGCCCTGCTGTTTGAATAAAGCACAAACAGGGCAGGCTCTGCTGCTGATATCACGCAATGCCGCTCACACCAAGAGGTGCGGCAACGTGATTAACAGAGAGCAGGAGGAGGGCAGACCCAGCAGAAGAGGAGGCGACGCAGACACATAGAGGGGGCGGAACAAACAGGGAGAAGTCAGGGAGGACTCTGCCAGTTGTGAAGACCTCTTATTCAGACCCAACCCAGGCAACCTCTTATCTGTTAAGTTTGTAAAGTCTTTCTTAAAGCTTACAAGGGGGCTAGAGACATGGGGCACTGTTTCGCGGCTGGTTGCCGCTTCTTCCGGACACGATCGGAAGAAGCGGCAACCAGCCGCTAAACGGTGCCCGTTGTCGTTGCACCCCTCACTCCCTCCCCCAAGTCTGCAAAATGACTGTTTGTTCCTGTATTTGGATGCAATAAACAGAAGATTTCGGCCACGGTGAGTGCCGCATATATTTTTTCTTGCCTATTTATTCCTTGGTTGAACTTGCCATTGACTTTCCTTTTTACATCATTTCTTAGTGTCAACTGAGCTTTAAAGTCTGCACTGCTGATTGCATTTTCCTGTTTTGTTTCTCTAGAGACCTTACCTTTAAAGGGAACCTGTCAGGTGACTGCAACGTTATACAAGAAAGAAGCATCACACCGATTTGAAAACATGGGAGCGCGCTGGAAAATAGTATATCAGGATACACAGAGCAAAGGGGGAAATGGCAGCTGAGAGAAAGCCCAATTGTCTATGCTACCAAAGACACCATCCTATTTACCATAGGAACATGTAAGTATTAAAATAATTTTTATCAGCAATTACAGTACACATTTAGGTCAGACGGGGATGCTTAGAGATGTACTAGGAAGCTGCAGGGACAGGTAATGATAGGTTTGGGGGCATAAATGACCTGATAAGTTCCCTTTAAGGTTTCATTTAATATAATCACTGCGTGTTCATAGGCTTTGAGTTTTCCCTCTGCACTTTGTTTATCACCGTGTGTTATATATAGACTATTTCACCTATAAACTTTGTTCAGTTGTGTCTTTGCTCCATGTAAAGATTCCAGGGTAATCCATTATAAATATTACACTATTACTGCACCACTGTCACACTCAGCATGCTTGCGAGCCGCTCATGAACCTCAGACATCCTCATCATAACTTCTCAGAGGTTGTGTCAGGTTACACAGCTGGTATCATGCAGCAGGAAATCTAGCTGAGGCCCCGCCATATTGTTTGATGCTTTGTTTGAAGCAGATTTTGAGAATCTGCATGTCTATCCTGAAGCCAGCAAATTCTATGAGAGTTTCAAAGTAGAGATGAGTAAGTAGTGAAATATTCCTAATTGCTATACTCCTAATGAGTACTTTGTAATACTCGCGTGTTTGTACGAAATAGCAAGTTCAATGTAAGTCAATGGGGAACGTGAGTAATTTTCTGCTGGACCCGAAGAAGAGGTCTGGGGGGGTTGCAGAAAGTAGAAAGAGATGGATGATGAAGTGTGAAGTGCTCAAACTGCATGGGAGCAGTAGGCAGACATAATGTAGACTATGTCTGCATAGAGTTCTGCCATACAGTTGTCTGCTTTGAGTGACAGGACCTATTAAAAGTAAAAAATGAAATGTTTGGGTCTAGGTAATTGGGGTCCAAACAGCTAAGAGCTGCAGCTTTTACTGCAGGGAAAAAGGTCTAATATCTTCTGTGTGCCAGGCTCCAATCACCTGTAATGTGGTGCCCCTGCGGTTCAGCCGCCACAATGGTACTGCACCTATCCAATAGGTGTGGCATCATGCTCACAGATAAGAAGGGAAAACTTTGCTGAGACCCCCAACATACACCCAACAAAATATGAACTCCAGGCCAAGGAGATGCTGGGTGGAGTGCAGTCCCCATCTATTGGCTAGAGGGAGAAGTTAGGTTAGGGGTGGGAGGCAGAAAGAGAGGAGAGATTTCTAGAGAAGTCGGGAGCTGGGAAGGAGCAAGACACACATGGGCCAGCTACAAATCCCAGGCCCAAGGACCCAAATCTGCAGCTGGTCATGCCAGCCAGGCAGAGGAGCTAGCTGCACAGGGGTATTCGGTCTGAATATCTTCAGGACCAGCCAAGAAAGTGGAGGTCACTGCACTGCATATAAAGTGATTACCATCGTTACCATTGTTGGGCCCTAAAGATTCCATTAAGAAGTCATTGCTGTGGTTTGGAGTCAGCATATTCCTCGAAATGTCATGCCATGGGTATTGTGGAGCCAGGACATCTGGAAGTCTTCCAGCTGTCTACGCTGATGCATGGATACTGTTCCCATGCAGATTGAGCACTTTATCATCCATCTCTGCCTTTTAACAGCCCTCCCAGACCTCATCACTTATTTGGTTTGAGCGTCTTTTTTTTCTTTGGTTATACTGCGCCTGCCAATCACAATAATGCCATTATCAAAGATGAGTATGGCATTACTATGACTGGCATGCAATCCCAGCATGTTTATTGGCTGAAAATCAGTCAGCAAACACGTGCTAGGCAGGTCACTCAAATATCATGAGTAAAATCCAAAACACCCTCAGAGTACCAAGTAACCCAAATACCTTAATATTTGTGCGAGAAACAAATAATGAGGAGTTTACTCGCCCATCCTTATTTCAGAAGTGCTGTGCCTATGTGTTTTTTTTCCTTGCATATTTGCTGAAGATTTTGGGGCAGAAAAAAGAAATCTGAACTACATGGGCAAGGAAACAAAAACACAACGTGGACACAGCACATCTGCACGACCCTAGAGTTTGCTGGCCCAGGATAGACATGCAGATTTTGATGCAGATTCTGAATCTGCATAAAAAAAAAAAGATCAAACAACACGCCGTAGGCGCAGGGCATAAGAGAGTCCAAGGAGAGCCACAGTTGTGGTGAAAGGACTCAAGGATTCTGCTTGCCCCCTGGCTACTTCGACAGAGACTTCTAGGGCAGGGGTGGCCAACTATAGTCCTCAATGTCTGAAAACCGTGCAAGTTTTCTGAATTTCCTTAAATTGTTCAGGTGCTAATTTCATCACCTGCAGAGGTGATGGAAGATTCCAGCACCCTGTGCAATGCTAGCGATGTACTGAAAACATGCACTCTTTTCAGCCCTTGAAAACTGTACTTGGCCATCCCACGTCTACTGAAGTGGGTGTAGTGTCTTCTAGTTCCATATCTTACACCTTCAGGCCAGAGGCCTGGGGCTTGTTTACTAGTCTCTGTAGGGTTGTATCAAAGCACCTGTTTGCAGAAACAGTCCAGCACGCAAGGAGTGAACTCAAAAAATTTTACTATAACGCACAGACTATAAGTCTCAAACAAAAAAATAATAATATACATAATATATAAATATAACTAAAGTCCCACAGGGATGAGCAGCAGCACACAGACTGTTAAAGTGGTGTAAAGTCCATGAAGGGCAGAATCCATTAAGGTCTTTCAGTTGAACCAAAAAGACTGCATGCATGCCCAGTAGAGGGAAGTGCAAACAATCCTAAATGTTGGAAAGTTTAAATAAATCATTTAACAAAACCACAAGGCCTTAATCAAAGATAACAAAGAATTGGAATAAAAACAAGTCCCAAAAATCATTATTTAGCCAAAAGCCAACTAAGGGAAGGGTCACTGTCTCCTGACCCACCAACATGCTTTTAGGAAGGTCCAGTGAGATTGTCTCTCGCCATTTTCAGCCATGCCCTGGATGGTTGTCGTCGTTGGTAATGGTTGTCATCGATGGTTGTCTTGGAGGGTCACAGGGGCTATTCTTCTAGGTGGATTCTATGCCACCACCTACCTCCCAGCACACTCCATCATGGCCACCACTTGAGAGAATGATGGAGGAACTATGGGATGGCCACACCCTCTAGGACAGACAGGACTTGAACCATCTTGTGGGACTCTGACATTCCCTGTGGGTTTGGGTGCATTTAGCTGGCCAACCAACAGACATTTTGGCTGCACCTGGTGCCAACGTTTCTCCAGGTTGGCCCCCTCCTGCCACATCTGGAAGTACTCGGTGGTGCCAACCCAACATACGCCAACTGCAAACCACCCCTTCCTGCTCCACACCTTCATGAAAGTGACCTCATCCCTGAAAAAGATGGTATGTAGTCTTTGGTGAAGATTGTCACGCTGCAGGGCGGAGCGGTTGATATAGCAGCAGCACTTAGTGCCATGTTCCACTAGGAATCCAAACCCCTTATCCTGTTTGAATTTTACCACCTTGCCTTGGGTGCATTGGTCGAGGAAGACATTAGCCTTAGGCCCCTGCAACCATTCCCGAGCAATGGCATCTGCATGTCAAATCTCCTCAACAAATGAGACAGGACAAGGTGGTTGATGCCTTGTTGGATAGTTGCATGGAGGGAGTAGGGGTCCCCACATGGCATTGCCACAGTTGAATGCCTTTGGAGGTGGTGAGGGTGATTCACACGGTTGGGAAACAGTGCCTTCTAGGTGTTCCTGTTTCTTGGCCTCCTTATAATAGTCCTGGTTCTGGTAGTATTGGGGAATGGGGTGAGTTAGCTGCGACACCGGCTGAAGGTGGGTTTTCGCCAAACATGCTGCCAGATCATGTCCAGTGTAACATGTGGTGCTTCTGGTCCCGGATGCCTTAGGCCTCGTGCACACGTTGAGTATTTGATGAGTTTTTTACCTCAGGATTTGTAGACAAAACCAGGAGTGAAGCAATCAGAGGAAAGGTATAATAGAAACACCTGCACCACTTCTGTATTTAAACATCCACTCCTGGTTTTGGCTACAAAAAAGGTAAAAAACTCATCAAATACTCAGCGTGCATGTGGCCTTAGGGTAAATGTCTCCTGACTGCTGTGACTCATTCCTCAGGTCCGCGTCTTGCATCAGAGCACAGGATTGGATCCACACCTCATTGGAGATGAGGCCCAAAGTGGGAAGTGTGGAGGAGCTCCAGGTGACATATGTCTCCATCACTTCTCCATGATGCCACTCTGGGTCTGGTTCTGTCGACCTACCTTCTGCCCCTGGGGTGGTTAGGTAGATTACATCTTCTGAGTCCAGTTCAGCCATGCCTTGCAGAGGATCCATCAGCAAAGTAATGGCGAATGTAGACAGTGTACCTGTGTGCCACTGGGAATGCACAGGTAAGATGGTGTCCAGGGTAATAGATATAGGAACAGGGACTTGTGGCTGCACTCCCGCTCCAAAAAAATCCAAGATTCAAGAATTATTTGAATTCATATGGTGGTGTTTATTTCTACGCATTTCAGGGTAAACCGCTTCCTCAGGAATACAGCAATATTAATTAATATTTAATTTATTTTAATATTAATATAGTTAATTCCTTCATTTATTTATTTTTTTTTTTAGTTTATTTTTATTTAAAAAAATGCACAAACAAAATATCAATCATTTAAAAAAAGGGATTTAAAGCAATGGACCGGAAAGAGACGTAATCACTTTTTAAGCTGTGTCCAGCAGACAATTTGGTGCTGTCAAACTAACGGTCCTTTCACACTAGAGTTTGTTACAATTTGCGGCAGATTTACCGCATCTGCCACCTAACGGCCGCACTTGCTGCACACTTGCGGCAAGCCCCATGCATTGTCTATGGGAATTGTGGCAGGTGCGGCAAGTGCGGTATAACCGTGGTTCCGGCACTTGCTGCAGTTTCAGCCGTGAAAAAAAACAGTCAGCAGCGGTTTTTTTTTCGCTGCCACAAGTGCCGGAACCGCGTTTATACCACACCTGCCGCATCTGCCACAATCCCCATAGACAATGCATGGGGCTTGCCACAAGTTTAACGCCATTAGGCGGCAGACGCGGTAAATTTGCCGCATCTGCCGCAAATTGTAACAAACGCTAGTGTGAAAGGGGCCTAAGGCTGCTTTCACATGCGTTTTCGCAAGCCCGGCAGAACTCTGCCTTTTTTTGCAAAACCGGATGTGTTACACTTGCAGCAGGATTGCCTTCTGCTCAACACATTTTATATTGAAGTTCCGGACACTTGCATTTTCATCCATATCCGACACTTGCGGCGAGTCTTAAAATCGCACTTAGCAGTGGTTTGTGTCCCGCTGCCTGAAGTTCTGGAGTTGCCGGACTACAATGAAAATGTAAGTGCCCGCACATGTCTAGAACTCCAATAGAAAATGCATTAGGCAGAACGCAATCCTGCCACAAGTGTAACAAATCTGTTTTTCCAAAGAGGCGGAATTCCACCGGATTTACCAAAAAGGCAGAACAGGCAAGAAGTTCAAAAGTTTCAGGCATGCCTGATCTGCTGGAACTGAAATAAACTGCAGATATGAAAGGAGCCTAATTATTAGGAGGAATTCATCTGTTCCCCATCAGGATACAATGAGGAAACTGATTCTGGAGCGGGACTGCAACATTGTTGCTTAGGCTGGAGACACACTATCCGAGTGACATGCGAGTTACTTGCACGAGTCTCGGTTCATTCACCCGGCACGACCCTTGCCTCTTTGAACAGAATACTGTCAGTGGTATTTATTTCTATGTAGCTCCACTGCTCTCGTCCAGAGAGGGTAAGGCCACCCCGGGTGAATGATACGAGACTCGTGCGAGTAACTCTCATGTCACTCGGACTGTGTGTTTCCAGCCTAAATATGCTAAATCTTTGTGAGACTCACTTTCCCTGAGCTTCTACTGCAGTGGCGTAACTTGAAGCTCAGGGGCCCCAATGTGAAAGCTCCAACGGGGCTTCCCCCTCTTCAAGAGCCATAACGTTTTTATTTTTCCATTGATATAGACATATGAGGGATTGATTTTTGCGGGATGAGTTGCACTTTTGAATAAAATCATTTATTTTACCATATAGTCTACAGGAAAATGGGAATAAATTCCAACTGCTGTGTAATTGCAATAAAAGTGTGATTACAAGTTTAGTTTTGATTTTTTTTTAATTCATCATGTTCATTCTATGGTAAATCTGACATGTTGGTATGATGCCTCGGGTCGGTACGAGTTTATAGATACCAAACATTTATACTTTTACCTAAGTGGTGAAAAACAATCTGACATTTTTAACCCGAGAATGCGTGACGTATATGAGGCTCCCAAAAAAGCATTGTTATATCAAAATGCATATCACATAAAATTATATGAACAACTGGATATTACCAACAACAACATACTTGAGAAAAACCTAGGGTCTCAAAATTCCAACTCATTTTGCGCAAAATAGGAAAAAAAATAAGCTGCCGGGTGTAAAAGGCCGAGGTTACACGTTCTAGAGTTAAAGAAAAAGAATTGCACTTTTGTCGCCATTTTCCATGATCCGTATCATTCCCACTTATTGGGATCTGGTGCTGTGTGACGGCTTATTTTTTGCGTCCTGAGCAGATGTTTCTAATGATACAATTTTTGGATAGATGAGCTGTTTTGATCGCTCGCTATTGCATTTTATTGCAGTGGTGCAGCGATGAAAAAAAACCGTAATTTTGTCTTTTGAGCTTTTTTCTGTTATACAGTTCAGTGATCTGGTGATTATCTGATTTTATATTTTGTTAGATAAGGCATTTCTCAACGCGACGATACCAAATATTTTTTTTTTATGTTTTTAACACTTTTATTTTCAAGGGGAGCAAAAGAGGGGTGGTTTTTTTTTCATATTGGTAAAAACATTTTTCTTTATTTTTTTAATTTTACATGGCCCACTAGGGGACCTTGGTGCTGCACAGTCCGATCATTTCTGCTATGCAGAGACATGCTTCAGCACTGCTCTATATAGCAGAAATGATCACTTCATGTGCATGCTGGCGCTCGCCTGCCATCCACAGGAAGTGATTGCAGATAGCTTCTGAGATCATCACAGGACCCCGGGCTGTGAAAGTAACAGCGGAGTTACCAATACCGACAGGGAATGGAATGATATGCGCTGTGGTGCTCTGCATCGCGCTGTCAGTCACTGACAGCATGATTTAAAAACAAAAAACAAGATAATCAAGTTTTTCCAAATATGAAAAAAAAACAGAAAAGTTCAGATCACCCCCCTTTTACCTCATTGAAAATAAAACTATTAAAGAAATAAAAAAAAATACACATAATTGGTATTTGCTGTGTTCAAAATTGCCCGATCTATCAAAATATAAAATCATTTATTCAGATCTGTAAACTGCGTAATGGAAAAAAAGACAAACGCCAAAATTATGTGTTTTTGGTCGCGGCAACGTTAACGTAAATTGCAATAGCGGGCGATGAAAATAGCACATCTACCCAAAAATAGTATCATTAGAAACAACAGCTCAAGCCGCAAAAAATAAGCCGTCACATAGACCCAGATCCCAAAAAATGAGAACGCTATGGGTAACGGAAAATGGCGCAAAAGTGTAATTCTCGTATATTAAAAACTTCTGAATTTTTCTTTCACCACTTAGATAATAGTAAAAGTATATATGTTTGGTATCTACTAACTTGTACCAACCTGAGGCATCACATCGTCATGTCAGTTTTACCATATAGTGAACATAGTGAATAAAAAACAACTAAACATTAACATATGATTTCACTTTTTTGTAATTTCACCGCACTTGGAACTTTTTTCCTGCTTTTCAGTACATTATGTGGTAAAATAAATTATTTAATTCAAAAGTACAGCTCGTCCCGCCAAAAAACAAGCCGTCGTCTGTCTATATTGATGGAGAAATAAAAAAGTTATGGCTCTTGGAAGAAGGGGAGTGAAAAATGAAAAATCGTCTGGCGGTGAAGGGGTTAATAAGCCAATTGCTTATGTACAAGGCAGTATTCTGCCTGAAGGTTTATTCATAGTGTGTGGGTTGACCAGGCAGATTACACCGCTACCTGGGTCTACGTGGACATAACTAGGAGTTGAGAAGTTTTGGTTAGCATTGTCCCTCTATGGTCTACAAGAACAACATGCAAAGAATATTAGGAGCTTATGTGAATTGTTGTGCTCCTGGTTACCATGGTAATATCCAGCCCACTTCTGTTGTAGAACCTTCATGCTGCATGACATCACGGTGTCTATGACATCACAGTAGACTGGACTTTAAAACCCATTGGATTCAATGATACAGTGTCAGTTGGTATTTGACTCAGATATCAAGAGACTCCTGTGGTTAGTGATTTGGATAGCGATTTTGGATTATAGAATTTCTGAAACATCTTTGGAGAAACTCCTATTTGGAGAAACTCCTATTTGGAGAAACTCCTATTTGGAGGAAGACCTATTTGGAGGAAGACCTATTTGTAGGAGATCTATTTAGAGGAAGATCTATTTAGAGGAAGATCTATTTAGAGGAAGACCTATTTGGAGAAAGATCTATTTGGAGGAAGACCTCTTTGGAGGAAGACCTCTTTGGAGGAAGACCTTAGTATTGGAGGAAGACCTCTTTGGAGGAAGACCTCTTTGGAGGAAGACCTATTTAGAGGTAAGTCTATTAGAAGAATGTATAACCATTATTTTTTGTAGGTTATAGGGATATACAAATAGGATGAAAACATTCAACTGAGGTTGGGGATTTATCCACACTTATCCAATTAGTCTCATTACATATTATATATATATATATATATAAGAGATAGAACTTAAAAAAAAATAAGAAGATTATTCAATCAGAACATTTTTCTCTATCATTGCTAAAAAATTCTTGACAATGTTAAGAATCTTTCAAAGAAATGTGTGTAAAGAGAGGCAGTTATTAGTTAGTGAAAAACGTAAAAACCTTTTCATATGAAGACGTATTAAACTCTTTCCACAATATTATTTTGGCCATTGGGAGCAGCGTCTGTAAACAATAGATCCACTAGGTTCTTTATGATTAAGCATGTTAATCTCTTCATGGTTTCAACTGGTATTTGCTCCAAAAGGGATTACAGTCACATTATAATGTTCTCCATGTTTCAGCTATTGGTGGCTGGACAGGCTATGTTAATACGTTTTTTATATGTAAAGGGTTTTAGCTAACTAATAACTTCCATTGCCAGAAAGCCATTAAAGGCTAAAAATCATCCTTAATCCTGAGTGCTGCAGCCTTTATTTTTGCAACTAACTAATAACTTCATCTTTTTAGGCTGGGGTCACACTTGGCATTTTTTTAGTGGCTTTAAAAAACGCATGCGTTTTACCATGCGTTTTTTCATGTAATCATGAGTTTTTCAAGGTGTGTGATGGCACCTTGCGTTTTTGGCTGCGTTTTTAAATCTGCACCAAAAAAATAGTGCATGTACTATTTTTTGGTGCGGTTTGAAAAACGCATGTGTTTTTTTAACATGGGCCCCTATGGAAAACACATGGTACATTAGTACCTTTTAGTGCCATCCAAAAATGCATGCGTTTTCCATAGGGGCCCATGTTAAAAAAACGCATGCGTTTTTGGATGGCACTAAAAGGTACTAATGTACCATGCGTTTTTTGCATGCGTTTTTGATGTCAGCTAATCACATAATAGCAAAAACGCACACAAAAATGCATGGTACTGTCACACATGCGTTTTAGCTATTTAGACATGCGTTTTTGCTATTAGGGCATGCGTTTTTTAACATGGGGGCCTATGGGTGCGTTTTTACATGCGTTTTTGAAAACTCAGGTCTCCAAAAACGCATGAAAAAAACGCAAGTGTGACCCCAGCCTCAGAAAAGTTTTTCTTAAAAGATTTTTTACAATTTTTTTAAGGATTTTTTTTTAAGAATGATAGAGAAAAATGTTATGGTTGAATAATGTTCTTATTTTTTTGACGCTCTCTTTTCATATATATAGGATATTTTATAAAATTAAATGTAGAAAAGCCGGCTCACCTCCTCCTGGAGATTCAGGGCAGATGCCCCTTCTTGTGGAGGCAGCTCGCACCGAAGAGATATGAAGGCTGGAGGGAGGCCTTGAAATCCAAGAGAGCAGAAATCCAGCAATAGGCTCCACAGGGCTTTATTTTTTTTTTGTTGCTTAAAAGATAACTTTTATTGAATACTAGCTGTAGTACCCGGCTACGCTTGGGTTAATAAATAACTGCTGTTAGCTATAACAAAATAGAATCTGAAGATGTCATATTAATGACCTGTAGGAAAATAGAAGCTGAGCTGTGATTGATTGCTATAGGCAGCCTAATAAATCTCCGGCCAACAGTAAACCCTCCCCCCGGCCGGGCTGTATATATTACCTCACACATACACATAAAAGACAGCTAATGTGACTGACATCTGCCTTAATTCCCTATATGGCACATGTGTTGCTCATTGGCTGTTTTTAATCAGATGTTTATTTTTGGAAATTAAAGATACCAGACTTATGAGGCGAGTTGTGTGAGGCGATTTGTGCACATCTGTGTCTGTCTGTGTGGTGTGTGTGTCCTTGGGGTGTGTGTGTGTCCCAGTTGTGTGTGTGTGTCCCTGTGGGGGGGTCCCTGTGGTGTGTGTCCTTTTGGGGGGAGGGGTGTCCCTGTGGTGTGTGTCCTTGTGGGGGGAGGGGTGTCTCTGTGGTGTGTGTCCATCCCTATGGGGTCTGTGTGTTCCTGTGGGGTGTGTGTGTGTATCTCTGTGTCCCTGTTGGGTGTGTATGTGTGTATGTCCCTGTGGTGTGTGTGTCCCTGTGGGGTGAGTGCATGTGTCCCTATAGCGTATGCATGTGTGTGTGTCCTGTGGGGGGGTGTCTATGTGGTGTGTGTCTCTGTGTTGTGTGTGTCTATTTGTGTGTGTGTGTTTGTGTTCGGGTGCGTGGTGAGTATCCAATGTTGGGGCTCCACCTTAGCTGTTACTCTCTGTGTGCATGTGGTGTGTATACATGTCCCCGTGCGTGGTCAATATCTCATGTCAGGGCCCCACCTTAATGACTATATGCTGGTATATGCTGTTAGTCTTTGGTGCTGTCATTAAGCTCCTCTCATTCACAACTGTCAACTGGTAACTGTCACTTTCTCTCCATTATGTAGATAGGGCTAAAATTGTTTGGTGAACTGGAACGCGCGGGGTTAAAATTTTGCCTCACAACATAGCCTATGACGCTCTCGGGGTCCAGAGTGTGACTGTGCAAAATTCTGTGGCTGTAGTTGCGACGGTGTAGATGCCAATCCCGGACATACACAGGCTAGGGTCACACATAAGCCCCAGGTCCGTTTTTGGCTTCAGAATTTGGATTTTTTTTTTCTAAGTCCAAAAACTGATAGAGAAACGGATTAGATGTAATAAATACCCTATACATTTTTTTCTGCACCTAAAAACATTGCTAGGTACGTTTTTGGGGTCCGTTTTTTAAAAAAAAAATTTTTAACATGGGCCCTATGGAAAAATGGATCCGTTTTTTCAAGAATTTTGGTCAAAAAATGACTAAGTCCAAAAACGTTCAGCGGTACAGGAGGCTCAAAAAGCACCCAAAAAAATATGGATTGGTCATGGAAATCACTTCTAAAAACGGATTTCTGTGTGTGACCCCAGCCACACACACATACACACATTCAGCTTTATATATTAGATTTTCAAAATAGTTCCACATCTCCAACACCAATGAAGGTAGGGCCATAGGTAGGGGGTCTGTCTCCTTTACAGACTAGTATCTTTTAAACAAAAAAAAAATATTACCGGTATATATTATATATCTAGTGAGACTAATTGGATAGGTGAATGCTCAGTGGGGGGTAACTACCTCTGCTATATATAAAATGGTTTTTATGCTGTTGTAGTGGCATTTTATCAGATTCTCTTGCCTTGAACATGTATGGTTTGTTCCAGTGCTGTGGTGGCAATAAGTTAGCCCCAATATAGGAGAGATAATTGAAAAAGCAGCTATATCCAGACTCGGCCCCAGCTATCTAGTAAATACGCCATCTGGGAAGAGGCTATAAACTATAGCCTATCAGTTATAGGTAACAAGGTGATACATTCATCCCAGGGAGGGAACCGGCTTAGGCTAGGGTTACACTTAGCATGAGTTTTTTTGGTGCCTTAAAAAAAAGCATGCGTTTCTGTTTTTTCAGGTGCCTTAAGCCACCCATGCGTTTTTACATGCATTTTTGAATCAGCACCCAAAAAAAGTTCATGAACTTTTTTTTGGTGCTGTTTTAAAAACGCATGCGTTTTTTTAACATGGGCCCCTATGGAAAACGCATGTGTTTTTGGATGGTACTAAATGGTACCATGCGTTTTTGCATGCGTTTGATGGCAGCTACTCAACATAAGTGCAAGAACGTATACCAAAAACGAAAGGCACTTTAGGCATGCATTTTTGCTATTAGAGCATGCGTTTTTTACATGGTGGCCTATGGGTGCGTTTTTACATGTGTTTTTAAAAACGCAGGTCTCCAAAACAGCATGAAAAAACTGCAAGTGTGACCCTAGCCTTAGCCAGTATAGTAAGTTGTAAACTGGACCAAATCATTATGGTAAATAGCAAGCAGCTACCTGAGGCAGATAATACAGTAACCTAACTGACAATCTGCCTCTTATTAGTAAATCACTGCACAACCAATTCATAATGCAATTTTCCTTGGGTTTTGGCAACACCAGTATACAAGGGGCTCAGGAGGAGTAGCTCCAATCCACCAGCACCTTGACGCACGTTTTGTCTGTAATAGGCTTTGTCAGGAGGCGTGGCTTCACTTATGGTAGAACCCTTTATATATCCATGCTAATCTCCCAAAAAAGAGCTGTGAAATTAAAAACAGCTGTTCTGCAAATGGATAATCGCCAAGTCGCATGGTAAGCGGGTCACATGACACCGCACTGGTAATTACACTTCTCATATATGAGTACCTCACAAGTTGATTTGCTCCTTGAGCGCGCATCCCCATGTGATCCACTGGTCATCTGATCCGGAACCAGAAGTCACGCTGTGCCCGCAGGGCTGTATTTGGCCCTTATGCTGCCCTAGGCACTTTTCATGGTCGCACCCTTACTGACGTCACCCGATTAGTCTGTGCACACGACATCTATGTCTTTTGAGCTTTTTTTTAACACCTTCAGCTCTTCAAAGGTATCAAGAGATTAAAATAGGTAACCTAACCATTCCTTCAGTTAATAGAGGCCTAGTGATACAGAGACACACTGTTTGCTCATTTAACACCCCTCCCCTTTACTGAAGGTGTTCAAAGGGAAGCCGAGAGCAGACAGGTCACAGGCACAATGTGGCACTGTATCCCAATGGTATATAAATATAGATATCTCAATAAATTAGAATATCATCAAAAAGTAATTTTTTGTCAGTAATTGAATACATAAAATGAAGCGCATATATTATATAGAGTCATTACACAGTGGTCTATTTCAAGTGTCTGTTTATGTTAATGTTGATTATTATAACTTGCAGCCAATGAAAATCCAAAGGTCATTATCTCAGAAAATTAAAGTAAAGAGGATGAAGGGTTACAAACCGCGCTGTCATATTCCAGATGACATCAAATTGTGAATATAAAATTGATTTATTAGTCAACGCTCCCTGAAAAGCCCTGAAATATGGCAATATGACATTGATTTGTCCTGAGGAAGGGGCCAGGGAGGCCTGAAACGTATTGACTAATATATCAATATTATATTCACCCTTTAATGTCTCATGGAATACGGCAGCACAATTTTTAACCCTTTATCCTCCCTACTTTAATTTTCTGAGATAATGATGTTTGGGTTTTCATTGGCTGTAAGCCATCAACATTAA
>JARQOC010001284.1:0-44749 GCA_033576535.1 Allobates femoralis
TGCGTATTTTCCCAGAGGGGAGGAAGAATCCAGCTTCCTCCTCCCCTCTGTGACAGCTGTGACCGCCCCATTAGACTTCACATTGTGTTAATACACACTGTGAAGTCTAATTAAACTAAAGCAAGTGTGTGAAAAATAAAAAACAATGAATACTCACCTTCCGGTGCCTTCTCCCGGTGTCTGGTCTCCGGTTGTAAGTCAGATTTCTTCTGCAAGACCTGTGGTGATGTCAGAGGGGGGGCGTTCCTGGGCACTCGCGGTCATGTGACCGCGAGCAGCCAATCAGCGATGGGACCGCCCGGTAACGCCCCCCCTCTGACGTCACGACAGGTCTTGCAGAAGAAATCTGACTTACAACCGGGGATCGCAAACCGGGAAAAGGCGTCGGAAGGTGATGTATTCATTGTTTTTTATTTTTCACACACTTGCTTTAGTTTAATTAGACTTCACAGTGTGTATTAACACAATGTGAAGTCTAATGGGGCGGCCACAGCTGTCACAGAGGGGAGGAGAAGCAGGATTCTTCCTCCCCTCTGTGACATCACTGCGCTTTCTGGGGGAAAGAAAGCGCAGTGTGTGAAAGCCCCTGCGTATTTTGCTGCGCTTTTTTACGCGGCCGAAAAACGCGGCAAAAAGCGTGCGTAAAAAAGCGCAGCAAAATACGCAAATGTGTGAACGTAGCCTAAATGAACTTTTAGTGTTGGAAAAAGTTACTTTAATTTTTTTTTTACATTGCTTTAGTTCCTGTGAAGCATCAGAAGGGTTAGTAAATGTTGAATGTGGTTCAGTACTTTGAGGGGTTCAGTTGTTAGCCCGATGTCACCCTTGGGTATTTTTTGTCATACAAGTCACTTCAAATGTGATGTGGACCCTAAAAAAAGTGCTGATAATCTTAATCTTTTAGCTTCCTAACAAAATATAAAATGTTTTAAAAACTTGTGCTATTGTAGAGTAGACATGTGGGAAATGTTATTTAACTATTGTGCCACGTAACTCAGGTTTAATTGTATAAAAATATGATACAAGTTATGATTGCTGTAAAAAAAAACAAAAAAAAACAAATTGACCACTAAACAAAAAATATCGCCCTAAATTTACCACTAACATGAAATACATGTCATGAAGAAAAAAAAAAAAAAAAAAAAACCACAAATTTCAGAATCACTGGGATCCATTAAAGTGTTCCAGAAAAATCACCTCATCAAGTGACTCGTCAGAATAGGAAAAAATGTCCTGGTCATTAGGGTCAAAACAAGCAGTATGGTAAAGGGGTTAAAGAAAAAAAAGCATGCATCTGCACCTGTGGCTAAACATTTTTGTACCACTGATCACATCATCAT
Source organism: Allobates femoralis (assembly GCA_033576535.1). Lineage (NCBI taxonomy): Eukaryota > Metazoa > Chordata > Amphibia > Anura > Aromobatidae > Allobates > Allobates femoralis. The sequence goes on from JARQOC010001284.1 coordinate 1,341, forward strand.
GGACATTATTAAATTTCTGGTTTTGAAAGAAAACGTCAAATCCAAAAGGGACATGAAAGTCTGGGAACACAAACGTATGATGACCTTTGACACATTCATGGTGGGTTTACACACACCAATTTCTGTGTCCAATATCTGAACAGATCTCTGGTTGCAGTGAAATCATGGACACATTGCTCCATGTTGTACACAGCCACAAAATGGAACTATGTGTCCATGATTTCACTGCAACCAGAGATCTGTTCAGATATTGGACACAGAAATTGGTGTGTGTAAACCCACCATCAGAGCAGTAATGATTGTGTCACATGGGTTTTTGTCTTTTTACATCAATTAAGACAAAACAGAACATTTGTATATATGGCAGTCTGATTCCCCAGGTCAGTATGAGTTCATAGATACCAAACATGATGGTTAGATGGTTTTATCTAAGTGGTGAGAAAATTCTGAAATTTGCCCAGAAAAAAATTGAGCTGTTGCCATTTTCCCGAGATTCCTGCACTCTTATTTTTTGGGATGTGGAGCTGTGTAACAGCTTAATTTTTGCGTTTTGAGGTGATGTTTTCAATTATACCATTTTTTGTGAAGATGCAATGTTTTGATTGCATGTTATGGCAATCAAAATCATAATTTTGGAGTTTCTACTCTTTTACGTTACACAATCCACCAGATAAATGCATTTTATACATGGATTGGGCATTTCTAAATGTGGCAATACCAAACGTGTATTTAACAGTTATTTTCAATAGAGGTTTTAATTTTTTTCTCCCACTTTGTATTTATTTTTTTTAGTCCTTTTACAGAAATTACAGCCTTCACTGTGATTATCGCTGCTATTCAGAGCAATTCTTCAGTATTCCTCAACCGCAGAAATGCTGATCTCCTGTGAAAGCCAATGCCCAGGAACAGCTTAGCCATGTGACCCTCACTGTCATAAGTCATCAATGCCCCACGTTCACATCATGGGGCCAATTGGAGGTGAGAACAGAGCAATCCCCACCGGCGCTCATTAGATCATGCTGTCAGTTTGTCAGGACAGATCTATGATCCACCTGTAGGTTGATCAGGTCAGCTGATGTGTGTGTGGAATGATGTGAGCTAAGCGCACCCTTGCACAATGACAGCACTTATATGCCTAAGGGTGCTTGCACACGATCAGGAGACGCAGCATTTTGGACGTAACATCTTAGCGCTGCGTCCAAAACGCTGCGTAGTACAGTATCAGCATAGTGGATGGGATTTCAAGAAATCCCATCCTCACTATGCTTTATCCGCCTGCAGCGTCTTTGGAGCTGCGGTGCGGGTTGCCGGAAGTCCGCTCCTCCGCAGCATGTTCATTTCATGCTGCGGAGTTGGAAGCGGCTCCCATCCGGTGACTGCAGGGAGAGGCCGCCCTGCACCCGCCGCACACATGGTGAGTACAGTGCGGCTGCGGTCTCCCTGCGGCCACCCACGGCTTCACTCAGGTCCGGAGGAGCTGCGTCCAACATGCAGCTCCTCCGGACCGTGTGCACGCGGCCTTAAAGATTGCTATTAGTGTGCCAGGGCATGCTTTCCAGAATGTCAACATTTCACAAAGTGTTAACTAAAGTAGTAAGTGCTACTTAATACAGTAAAATATTTCCTACAAAAGGTCATTTAAAAAAAATTATGAAAACAGTTCCAATAAGCAGTGGCGTAACTTGAAGCTCATGGGCCCTGATGCAAAAGCTCCAACTGGGCCCCCAATTAAATCTGCAATAGCAATAGTCTTTTATAGGCCAAAGGGACTTTTGGGGTTCCCTAGGCGCCAGGGTCCAGGTGCGATTGCAACCCCTGCACCTGTTGTAGTTACGACCCTGCCAATAACTAAACATCACGAGCCAGTAAATAAAATATTTGATATCCCTGTAATCACAGCAACCCATGTGCATCAACAGTGATCAGTAAATGGCATAAAGGAAGTACTGTGATATTTTACAGAAAAATTGAATCGATATTAACACACATAGAAAGCTGGTGGTAACTTTGGCACATAAAAAAAAAAAAAAAAAAACCCACTACAGCTCAACTTGTTAAACACCAAGGCTCATAGTGGAGCTTAGGTAAAACTAAAAGTTATATACGAGTGCCTCAAACATATCATTGCATATACATATTCTAGTCATACTCGTGTGCAGGTTAATGCTAAATACTATGTGCATCAGTAATCTAAAGTGCCCATTTCATCCATTTATGGATCTATAGGTGTGAAGGCCATACGCCATACTGATGGGGGGTGGGCAATCCCCAGATAAGTCCTGCACACATTCAGTGGCTGCCCCTGCTCACAAGGATAGGTGTGGGCTACTCAGGTAGAATTGTGCCATTAAAAACTGTGGTGTAGAGGATTATTAATTTTTTTTCTTTTTTTAGGGAGGGCGCTATGAAGGGTGAAAATAATGAAAACGTTTATTTTATAAATTAATCTTATCTTAGTACTATTATATTTACTTACCCTGCACCAATTACATTCAGACAATCTAAAGCCCCAAGCACCACTGTCAGGGAGGAAAAAAACTTTCACTACTTGGGAAACAAGACTATGCTCTGAGCTGGAGTTTATCTCCTCTGCTTGCAGGATGACCTGATAAGGATCAGCTGAAGGCTGCACAGCTGCCACATGAAGTCTGTATTTATCCATAAGGACAACGGTGGACAAAATAATGAAAAATAGAAATCCAACAAAAATATCCACAATCAAAAACAAATAAGAAAAAAAAAATCTGAAAAATTCTTGATGGATCAGATTCTTGCCACCAAGTCATAAGTGCGGGATCTGAAAGCGAATTAAAACATTGTTAAATTCTGTATGTTGGTTAAGGCTGGCTTCACACTACGGCTGTGATCCGATCCGTGGCTGTCCGCTTGAGGCAGACAGCCCCGGACCAGATCAGCACACAGAACTCTAGGGCTAATTTGCCCTCCGGTCCGGTGTGCAGCCGCACGCAGCTGCCGCCGCTGATAGGTGGGGACCGTGGCTCACGAGGAGCTAGCCGCAGTCCTGGACTGTCAGGAGGGGCCAGCGCTGAGCTGCAGCACCATGGAGCTGTCCCCTCTGACAGATCAGGAACGTGGCTCGCTGCTTGCAAGCCGCGGTCCTGAGTTATCAGCGGTGGCAGCTGCGTGCGGCTGTACACCAGACCGGAGGGCAAATTATCCCTCCAGTTCTGTGTGCTGATCCAGTCCGCGGCTGTCTGCCTCAAGCGGACAGCCACGGATCGGATCTCAGCCGTAGTGTGAAGCCGGCCTTAACCAACATACAGAATTCAACAATGTTTTACTTCGCTTTCTGTTTTCCAAATTTGAATTTTTTGCATCCTCCGTATGTCACTGAGGCCTCATTCACACATCCGTGCTGACACGTGCCGGAAGCACGGACATACGGGGACAAATGTTCCCCTATGGCCTCTTTCACATGTCCGTAATTCCATATGGACTGTGTTGCCATGTGGAGCAATTGCGTGTCCGTGTGCTCCACATGGCGACATGTCCGTTTTTATGCGGAAGCACGGTCCGCTTTTGCCCTGAATGATCCATGCACACAGATGTCATCCGTGTGACAAAAGTGAAAAGTGTAAAAAAAAAAGAATTTTATACTCACCTTGCTCCAGCGCTGACAGTTCTTCTCTCTTCCAGTGCCGCTCATTAGGCTCATGAATATTCACTTCACTGAACCTTACTGCGGACCGGAAGTGAGAGGAGCAACGGCGCTGAAGGGAGGTGAGTATGCGGTGACAGGCTGTCCGTGTTCTATCCATGGATAGCACATGGACAGCACACATGTGTAACACGTCCGTGACACATGTGTGCACGCCCCCGCCCACAAACGTCCTTGTCTCACACGTCCGTGGTGACACGTATGTGTGGAACAGGCTTAAGATGTATTAATTGAAATACCACAATGATTGTAACGTTCAGCTATCATGATTAACTTTAAGGGTGCGTTCACATGCTGCATATTTGCTGCATTGTTTTAATGCGCATGCTCATCACAAACCAGCAGTGGGTGATTAAATACAGAAGTTGAGCACTTGTTTCTATTAAGGTACCGTTACACACAGAGATATCTGTGCAGACATTGCTTGCAACTCACTGGTTGCAGTGAAATTATGGACACATGGTTCCATTTTGTACACGGCAACAAAATGGAACAATATGTCCATGATTTCACTGCAACCAGAGATCTGTTCAGAAGTTGGTCACAGATATCTGTGTGTGTAAAGTGGCCTTCACTGTGTCGCCCTGCTCACGCAGGTAGCCACAGACTTCCCTAATGCACAGCTGGGTTTCCACAGCCGGTACCTACTACATGCAAGATCTTCCACCCTGGCACAGTATGTGGAGCTCTACTCACCGCCTTTAGTTGAGTTCCCCTATAAATACTGCTGCTGGAGGAGGAGTTAGTGAGAGTGTGCATACGCTAGGAGACTTGCGAAGACATCCTGGTGGTCGGTGCCGCGTTATGCCCGAGCCAGTGACCAGGAGTGGCCCTTCTGACGTCCCGCAAGCCTAGGAGTGGGGATAGAAGGCAAGGAGCAGAGCCAAAAGGGAGTGAGGAACTAGTGGAAGTTCGCCCAGAGATGTACCAGACTTCGGGGATCCGCACCTGTAGGATACTTCAGGACTACAGAAAACCCTGTCACACCGTGGAGACTTCAGTCACCCGGTCTCCCTGCATACTCAAAGAGAGGGAGCCAGACATTGCAGTGTAAATCAGCACTGCAGTGATAAGAGAGGGTAACCCGTGGGCCACGCAGGAGGAGAGAGGCAGAGAGGACCAGAAGAGGAGAGGCCAGTCTGGCTGCAAGCAGACTGCGCTTCAGGAACCATAGAAAAGCAGAGGAGGCCTTATACCCACTTGCTGTGGGGACCCACTGTGCACCTGGTCACCTGTTAGTTCCCTGGACGTCTTTACCTGCTATACCAACAGTAAAAAGGTAAAAGAGACTTCTACAGTGTGTGTGCGTCATTCATCTCCACTCCCGGTGCCCTTATAGACTGCTCCATCATCCCCTACACCGACCTACAGCTCCGCTCCAAACTACCCCTTTACACTATGCTACCTGTAGGGAGCTTTGCCATCTCAGTCACATTTCCATCGACCTCCGGAGGACTGCGGCGGTGCTGGTGACCCATCACCAGATACTACAGGTGGCGTCACATGACAAACTCTTATCCCCTGTACATACACCATTTTTGAAGTGTCACCCAGGTGACGGGTTCAGGCACTGCCATCTGTGACATCCTCATTAACCCCTTGGAGCCTGATACCCGAGTACCCCAGGGCCTGGGGCTCGACATAACGATACCTTTAAGGGTACCTTTACATGCCACAACCGCGGGAGACATTTTTGGCGGCGATATTTCTCGCTGGAGTTATCGCCGCCAAATTGCCTCCTTATTGCGGCATGTAAATCGTGAATTTGGCAGCGATAAAACCAAAATGTGGTTTGTGGATAGCACAAGGACAGCCTGTCACCACATACTCACCTCCCCCCAGCACCGCTGCTCCTCTCACTTTGGGTCCGCTGTCAGGCTCAGTGAAGTGAATATTCATGAGCCTAATGAGCGGCACCAGAAGTGAGATGTACAGATTCATAGACGCTCAGCACACTGGGTCCACTTTTCTTCAATTAGTTATTTCTTTTATTTAGCGCTCACATGAAAATTAAAAGTAGCATCTTGTGGGAACAGTCCGGTCAGACTCCGTGACCATGGCGGTGTTATTAAAAGTTCAGTGTGGGTGGCTAGCTGATAAGGACTTGGCGTGGAGGGTTCATTCTGGACAGGGATGACTGGACTTTGGGATACTTGTTGATTTACACATGACGCCGCACGCAAGTTGTGGCTATAGATGGCCGCCGCTGCTTGACAGTCTTCCTAGGGGCCGATGGTTGGGAGGCAGCAATGTTCTTAAGCCTGCTATGGGTAGGGCTGACCCCTAGGGCAGCTGAAGGTACCTGAGTGAGTTGGTAGTAGTGTTTCTGGTGCTTTTGATGCATAAGAAAGTTCACAGACACAGTGGGCTGCAGTCTTTAATTCTTTATTCACAGTCATTGTGCAACAGCCTCTGAGCACTGGGTTCTCAGAGGCAGGGATCCAGCTACTCACTGGTAATAGGACAGTACGTCCTATGGTTGCCACCTTTTCAGCAATTGTCTGCGGTTGTCAACCATGTCACCTTGAAAGTGGCACATCCTCCGGGTTGCTAGCTGAGCCTGGTCTTCACCACTAGTCTTTTGGGTTCCCAGTGTCCCATGAGGCCTAGTCCCTCCACTTGCCTATGCTTGACAATGGATGCGAGTCACACGGGTGGATTGCTCCCTTACCGTGCCTCTGGGACACCCTCTTTCTCCCAAAGCCACTTGGGTGATGTCCTGCTCTAGAGTTCGGCTTTAGGACTAACTCCTACTTGCTCTACTTGCTCTAGTATATTCTCTAGCTGCCCTCCAACTCGACCTTGGTGTTCAACGGTCTTTCCTCAGCTGTTCTACCACCACTCCCCAGCTGTCACACTCTCAGTTAGCGGTCATCCTTTTCACTGTCGTCTCCTGCGTTCTAGATGTTTCTTGCTCTTTTTATACTCCTTTGTCACGTGTTCCACATCATCTACGTGTGTTCTCTTTGACCTCACTCCTCCCAAAGTGTTCCCTCTAACTAACTCTCTTAACCACCCAACCCCACTACAATCGTCCCTAGTGCGGTCTGGGTGTCCCGGCACTGCTCTGTACTCCCCTTACCAGTGAGTGGGATACTACACTCTAACAGGGATGCAGTACCTCTGTGGCGACTGCACCCGCAGAGGCGCCAGATTCCCCTCCTTAAAGGGATCCTGTCACCTCCAAAACACCTCCTAAGCTACCAAAACATGTCCCTGCAGTATATTATCACTAATCTCACACTCCTTTTGTCTCCTAAAAGCATTCTGTGAAAGTGCATAAAAACGTTTTAATACTCACTCATTAGGGATTATAATTAGCAGAGGCTATATTCTTTAGCCCTTAGGGCGTGTTGTTTTCCAGCCTGAATGATCCAGCCCTCTCTGTGCAGCTTCTGCTGTGATGTGGAGCTGAAGGCAGGACTAATGATTTGCATTCTGTGAGTGACAGAGAGGGGGAGGGCAAAGCTTGTACAAGTAAAGCAGTACAGACAGAGAGAGGGTGGATCCTCAAGGCTGCAAAACAAGGTGGTGACAGGATCCCTTTAAACTCAGCCCATCCTCGGGCTACAAGAAAACAGAAATACAGTGGTTTCAAAGACTTGCAAATTTTTGTAATGCTTATAACAATAACAATAACAATAAGAAGGCTTTTTCATCCCTTTAACGGGAGGCACGGTTACTTTAACGTTGCACATATAAAAGTAGAAAATACACATAAATAACTATTTATAGCCCCGCCAAGCTCAGTGTAAAACCCTACCCGGGTAGGCATTACACTGTCCTAGATGGTAAGTTGGTGAGTGTCCAGCACTTAGTGTCTCCCATTTGGCCCCTTTACACGCAGCTACAGGTGACAGGTTTTCCACAGGTAACTTACTGGTTGCAGTGAAATCATGGAGACATAGTTCTATCTTGGTGTTGTGTACAAATGGAACTATGTCTCCATGATTTCACTGCAACCAGTAAGTTACCTGTGGAAAACCTGTCACCTGTAGCTGCATGTAAAGGGGCCATTTCTCTTCGGGGGAACCCATCACAAGAAAAACCCCAGCACATACCCTGGGTGTGGCGACAGGGATAAAGGGACTGATTCTTTGGCCACGCCAGTGGGTTTTTGTTCATTGCGGTCTTACGGATATGTTGGCTCTAAATCCAACAGGGAGCACACCTGGGTGCTAACTATTTACATTTAGGGTATGTGCGCACTGGGCGGGTTTTCGGCGGTTTACCTGTGTAAACCGCCGTTTTGCATACATTAGTTTTATTTAAATTTATGTTAATCCAAACCGGCGTTTGGATTAACATTGAAACTAATGTAACCCGCCCAAGCCTGTGCACATACCGGCGGTTACCTAGCGTCATCCGTTGCTAACCCGCAGGTTTCCCAGCGGGTTAGCAAAGAATGATCATGTTCTAAAAAACGGCCGGTTCTGCAGCGGCTGCAAGCAGAATCATGTGCTGCTTCCAGCCGCTGCAGAATCGCCGCCGAGAACCCGCTGTGCAGCCGCCGGATACCGCCCGGCTCCCGCCGCTCATACCCGCCAGGAAGCCGGTGCACGGCGCCGGAGCTTCCTGGCGGGTCCCGCCAGCAGCCGCCGACCGAACCGCCGGGTAAGTGCACTTACCCTTAAAGTTCGGGCTATACATAGTCCATAGCCACTCAGTCTTTTGTCACATAATTGGCACGTATACATTCTACTCTAGATAGGACAATATACACATTCACATCTACATAGACACATAATTACACTAAACATAATAAACAAACACTCATACCCTAACCAGGTTAGCAAGAAAATGATAAATTATACACACAGCTGCACTAGTTACATTACCATGTTTTGGACTGTGGCTTTTTCCACACTCAGGATAGTACTGGTTCGTCTTGAGTGTACAACGCAGCCGGGTCATCTGCTGCTGCTGCCGATAACACGGGCTCAGTCTGTGTAGCCACTTCTCTGACACTAACTACTTCCACTGTGGCTACTCCTGGCACAGTCTGTGTAGCAACCTCTACAGTTCTGGGACAGGGGGTTTGTGCTGGCGCGGACGGCTCGTGCAACCTCCAGGACTGCACAGGCACGACTATTGGCTCGAAAACCTGGGCTCTGCTGTATAAGTGGGTGGCGCATCCTTTACTAGGTGAATGTCCAGGGCATACCACCCCCGCTCTCCTAGGTTTAGGTCAGCATATTGGTAGATCCCCAGGTGAGGTGTATGCGTTAAATTATAGGCCCCTTATAGACAAGATAGAGAAAGAGTTGAAAAAATGGGCAAATCTGCTGCTAACTTTCATGGTTAAAAAACAACGAAAAACCGTATAATGCACCTAAATAACAGGTATAGGAAATTGTTTGGTTGCAGGTAAAAATCATCAGTTTATTACATTAAAAAAACAAGCAGACAATAACCAGAACCAGTAAGTACATAAAAGGAGGGTGCAGACAAGTTAAGAGACAGAAAACACTCTATGCCTCAAAGTTCAACATACCACCAGGGATAAAATCAGCAGCCAACTTTCATGGTTAGCTTTGCCAGACTGCGGTACCCCATGCAAACTATTCCCTTATAGATTAAACATACTGACTGCAAGAAACCGAGATTGAGAGCCAAAACATTAATGCTTCCTAAAGACAGTGGAGCAGTAGGATTACAAAATGTGCGAGGTTACAACCTGGCGTGCATATTGTGTCATATAATTGACTGGGTCAAAGGCACCCCTAGATTTTCAGACAATGCTTTAGAAACTGAGTTTTGCAAACCCTGGGACCAAGTTTCTTTGCTCCATGCCTCTCTGAGAAATATAACAGCTCACATTAAAAGTTCTTTAACCTCTAAGGTACCTTTACACACCACTACTGTGCCTAGCAACCGGCATCAACCACACGTGCACGCGCACGTTTTTGACGGTTGATACCGATCGCCGATGCCGCATGTACACACCGCCATTGCGTTGTCAACTAAAGGTATCGTGGTTCCCCGGAAGTTCCCACAGATCCTGCGGATAACTGCCTGTTGAATCCCGTCGCTCCTTCACATGCCGCAATCAGTAGGTGAATGTGGGCGTACATGTTTTGTGGCACAAAAACATAGGTGTGACGGAGTTGTGAATTCCGTGACGCTAACACGGTGATTGGACAATGCAATAGCGTCATGATTGGCCAGCCTGCGCAGGAAGGCTGGCTAATACATGATGCCATTGCAATTGTGCAGTGTGAACGGTCAGCTCTTTAAATATGGCGCCCTGTGAAGGGACAGCCAATCGTAACACAGTAGCCCCCACCAATGATCGCTGATGGGGCGCGGTATCCATGAGGCTGTGTCACGTCCCTGGGAACTCACTCGGCGATGCAAATTCCATCCATGTGCCCTGTTTTGACGCCACTACCATGGCAATTGTGCCTTTGTGTTGCCTTGGGTTATTGAACACGGCTCAGAAATAGGTATCCAAGTCAACTGCAGGAAACCCAATCACTTTCCCAATTTACACGCCGCCATTTCGTAGCAATTTCAAGGCAACAGGCACAAAAATCCCCATTGTCAGGCAGTTGCTACCACGCAGTGGCGGCGTGTAAAGGTACCTTAAAAGACACAATTATGACCTGGAAAGCTGTTCGGCGAAAATATAGGCTTCGTTGGCGGGTGTCGAAATTTCTAAACCCGTGGGCTCACCCAGACTTCACCTTAAGACACGATAACAGACTGTTCTCAGATTGGAAGACAAGAGGGGTGAAGAAAATGGGCGACTTGATGCACCAGACAGAATGTAGATGGATGACAGGGACAGAAATACTAGAACGGTATAATCTTGAAGCTAGTCATATGCTGCAATTTAACCAACTACGCTTCTATGTCATGAATAACCTCATTGATGTGACTAAAGAAATGTTACCTCACAAATTAGATACCTTATTTTACTGGGATATACGTGAGGTTAATAGTTCTACCATTTATAATCACACCAGGGAAGTGTTATTACCGTCAGGTCCAGGTAAACTGTTTGAACCCTGGGTAAGATACTGTCAAAAGGAGGACACGATAGATAACATCCTCCAAGGATGGGTTAGAGTAAGAAAACACATACTGTCTGAATAATGGAGAGACAGTCAATTTCAGATAAAACACAGTGTCATATGTGGCTTTAATATCCCACCCTCTTCTAATTGCCCCGATAGATCTACGAACTGTCCTAAATGCGGTGAGGAGCGACCTGATATGATCCATGGTGTCTGGACATGTTTGTCAAAACAAAACTTTTGGGAAATGGTTCAGAGATTTACCAAAGAAACCTGTGGTATTATGATAGACCTTAATCCTATGGCCTGGATCTTCCATCACAATGAACTTGCAGGAGAGTGGGAGGGACTGCCTGGTTTTTAGCCCTATTAGCTAAACGTCTCATTCTTAGACACTGGTTGACAAACTCATTACCAGGGGAAATTGACCTGTTGACCGGTTTAAAACAGACCTTGGACTTAGAAAAAAGAGAAGCAGAACGGAAAAAAGATACAGAGACGGATACATTTATTAGGAAGTGGAGACTCTTTATTGAGAACAAATTCACCTTGTGCGTCATCAAATTGGTACCTCTTTGAGAACCTTGGGGGTAGCCTAAACTTTGGATGACAAACCTCGATGTATTGATGGGATTCTATCATGTGATGTAATGCTCGCGATGATCATGCACGGGATGTATCGATTACATGATTGGTTTATCGCAATATTTGTGTACGCTGTTCGCTGTACAGTTTACAGTTTTATATTTCTTCATTTTTATTTGTATTTTTTCATTCACGACTGAGTATTCTTACACTATCTTTAAAATTCAATAAAGAAGATTGTTTAAAAAAAAAAAATTATCAACCACTGTGGACTCTCAGATTCTAATATTTTTCTATCTACTAGCTAAAACTGTATAAGCATATATTTTACCTAGATCCAGAAAAAAATTGTTTACATGCCAACTGTCTGCTGTCTGTTTTTCATGGACTGTTTCATAGGAGAAGCTTGAAAAACCTTACATTTTTTTGTCTGTTCTTCCGTGAAAAACAATGCAACTCTATCCAATCTCTGATTGTAAAAAATGTGCCACTGTCCAAAGGTTTAAGATTCTAATCAAGAACATTGATGAAACGTTGACCCTTGTTTGTGTATGATGAAAATCACTGATGTGTGAAGGAGCCCTTATTTCCATTTAATTTCCACTCATGCAATATGGCTATCATATGCATGCAAGAAATGAAAATGCAAATGACATGAGGATAGAATTCAGATTATAATATGGATGAAAATTATCAATTTTTTTCTGTATGAAAATTCTAAGGTTTAGCATAAACGTGTCTGAGTCTGGACTTAGCATATGTCCCTACAATAATAACTGAATCACAATATTGGGGGGAATTTTAAAGTTATACATTTTTCTCCAAAGAGAATATACAGTACATTATCCTTCCTCAGCAATAAAAATGTCTTGCAAGAATACACTGCTCTAATATTTTATTAAAGTATGACACACACAATGAAGTTTAAGTATTCAAAATTACACAAAGTTTATTAACATAAAACTTTAAAAGGTTACAATACATCACCAACAGGGGTCATGATGAGGAAACTCTGTGTGAGTCCAAAGTGCTAGGCAGGCAAACACAACTCATATGTCAGGGAAAAGCCTGCTATACTCAATTCTGATAACACAGAATATAGTCAGACATTTATAATACAGTAAATAGTTAGCAAGTTATTTGCTAATGGACAAAATATGGCTAAGAAATGGAAATTGAAAAATCGGCCCAAAATACATAGAGATCAATGTCCCGTGAACACATAATTACCTTTAGTGCCCCTTATAAACAATCTCCTTAGACAACTACTGGTTGCTTATGCATTACTTAGTGGAAAACTCCTCCTCATCCATAGTATGCTAAGAATAAGCACTCAGAAGTCTCACTAATGACTAACACTATGCGTTGCCTGGACACAGCCTGACGCATGTTTTGGTATTTTCCCTTTTCAAGGGTGTCGTGATGAAGCCTTTATTATGCCCCTTATATATGTGCCCCAGTAATAATTCTGACTATCCACACCTGTTATTTATGGCACACATGTAATCACCACATCCCGGAAGCGTGTGTTCTTCATCCGGCGGCGTTCACAAACTCAACGCGCATGACTGGGGAGATTCCTAGGTAACATCACTCATCATGTACAGTGGTACTATTGAAGCTACCGGTGTAATGACCTAGTCTCACTAATGAGCACAGCGCACCTCTGAGACACAGGACAGAAAAAAACAAAGCAAGCGATCTCACGCATATACAGTTGTGCTCAAAAGTTTACATACTCCAGCAGATTTTTTGCTTTCTTGGCCTTTTTTTCAGAGAATATGAATGATTGCACAAAAACATTTTCCCCACTCATGGTTAGTGGTTGGCTGAAGCCATTTATTGTCAAACTATTGTGTTTTCTCTTTTTAAATCGTAATGACAACCAAAAACATCCAATGACCCTGATCAAAAGTCCACACGCCCCAGTTCTTAGTGCCGCGTATTGCCCCCTCTAATATCATTGACAGCTTGAAGTCTTTTATGGTAGTTGTGGATGAGGCTCTTTATTTTCTCAGATTGTAAAGCTGCCCATTCTTCTTGGCAAAAAGCCTCCAGTTTCTGTAAATTCCTGAGCTTTTTTGCATGAAGAAAGCACTTGAGTTCTCTCCAGAGTGGCTCAATGATATTGAGGTCAGGAGACTGAGATAGCCACTCCAGAACCTTCACTTTGTTCTGCTGTAGCCAATAACAGGTCGACTTGGCCCTGTGTTTTGGATCATTGTCATGTTGGAATGTCCAAGTACATCCCATGCACAGCTTCTGGGCTGATGAGAGCAAATTTGCCTCCAGTATTTGCTGATAACATGCTGCATTCATCTGCCCTTCAACTTTGACCAAGTTTCCTGTGTTTTTCGTAGCTCACACATCCCCACATCATCAGTAATTCACCTCCGTGCTTTACAGTAGGAATGGTGTTCCTTTCATCATAGACCTTTTTGACACCTCTCCAAATGTAATGTTTATGGTTGTGGCCAAAAAGTTAGATTTTGGTCTCATCACTCCAAATTACCTTGTGAAGTTTGGAGGCTTGTCTCTGTGCTGTTTGGCGTATTGGCATTTGCACAGTAATTACTTTATTCTGGTGACTCGACCATGCAGACCATTTTTCTTCAAGTGCCTCCTTATTGTACATCCTGAAATAGCCAGACCGCTAGTCTTCAGTGAGTCCTGTATTTCAGCTGATGTTATTCGTGGGTTTTCATTGCATCCCGAACAATTTTCCCTGGCAGTTATGGCCAAAACCTTTGTTGGTCTACCTAATCATAGTTTGCTTTTAACAGAGCCCCTGATTTTCCATTTGTTAATCAGAGCTTGAACACTGCTGACTGGCTTTATCAATACCTTGGATATCTTTTTGTATCCCTTTCCTGTTTTAAGAAGTTCAACTATATTTTCAAGTAGATCCATTCACAATTCGTTTGCTTTTCCCATGACTCACAATCCAGAAATGTCAGTGGCTGGATGAAAGATGCAAGAGTGTCTGGATCCAAGAGACTCACTCAACCTTTATGCACACACGCACTAAATACAAGAAAACAGTTCACAGGTGAGGATGTTACCTTTATTAGCCATTCAAACCAACTACTGTGCATGTTATTAGGCCAATATCACCAGGGTATATGAAGTTTTGATCATGGTCATTTGGATGTTTTTGGTTGTCATTATGATTTAAAAAGAGAAAACACAGTAGTTTGCCAATAAATGGCTTCACCCAACCACTAACCATGACTGGAGTAAAGGTTTTTGTGTTATCATTCATATTTAGTGATAAGCAAGTGGCAAAATATTCACACTCACTATACTCATAACTAGTAGTTCTTAATACTCACATTTCATCTTAATAGCAAGTCCTCTACGGGACCTTTTGGGGCTGTACGGCGGGTTTCAGTCACGACTGCCCTGAGAAGCTCGTGGCCCTCCAGTTTGGCGGTTCGGGAATAAACGTCCGCTCCGCTCTTGGAGCCGGTTCTCCGTTCCTGGACTCCGGCCGGATTCGGGTGCACCTCAACACCCTAGGATCCCCCTTCCTTCTCAACGGCTTCTCTGCCATCTGACTCTATTCTCTTCATAGGAGCTCACCTCAGCTTCCTTATCTCAGACTCTTACTGACTTTCTTCCCACTCTTCCACTACCCACCTAAGCTCCTCCCACCGGGATCGGTTCCCAAGCAACGGGTTAACCTATTGGTCCCCTGGTCTAAGGTGTGTGGATGGGTGTATTGAGGTCCCATATGTGACATCATATGTTCCCTGGCCACTGGGATACCTAACACTCTCTTGTGGGTGCAGTACCCCTGCGTGGTGTCCCGACCAGTGGGGCGCCACATTCATCACTATTCATATTCTCTGATAAAAAGGGCAAGAAAGCAAAAAATTTGCTTTGGTATGAAAACTTTTGAGCACAACTGTATCTGTTTCAAGGAGCCATATATACGGAATCCATATTCCTATGTTCCATTTTAATGATTCTAAATCAAGATCATCCTACCACCACAGCAGCACGACAATCTTGTATGCAGTTAAATTCCTGCTCAGCGTGCATTATATCCACTGTTTCAAACTCGGGTTTTCAAAAAATGAAAAAACTTATACAGTCAAACACCATATATGAATTTTATGAATTGCTGGTAAAGAAACAATATGACAAATTTTTAATCTTAAGGGAGATCTTCTGTCATCCGTGTTCTTGTATGCAGAGTTATTCTCCTTGAGTGGCTAGAAAACAATATAGGGGTATCCACTTCACCCTAAAACACCACAAAAAAAACACAATATAACATGGGTAGAAAAATTGGTCAATCCATGTGGCCAATTACTAAAAGGACAAAAACATACCGTTTTTGGGTGCAAAATTAGGGGCCTCGGCTTATACTCGGGTCGGCTTATACTCGAGTATATACGGTAATCAAAATAAAGCACAAATCACCAGGAAAATTATGCTATATATTTACAAAAGAGAAACTGGGGGTTCTCAATAACATTTGAGTCACCCACCGGGGCTGTGGGGTACTTGGAACCGGGCCCTGTTGTTGTCGTCTGGGGCTGCACGATGTCACGGTGTAGTGACCCGGCTCCGGGGTCCAGAGCAAGTCAATAAAAGGGGGGAAAAAAGTTGTTAAAGAATTATCGTGTAGCCACCGCTGCAATCGGGACGTCTGAGGATGATGGGGTTTTAGCAGAGATGTTGCGCCCTCCACGGGAGGTCTGGTCCCCAGGGCTGCCACGTAGGAGGTGTAGGTGCAGTGCAAAGTTCTCAGTACCCTCAGGCAGCTGTGGCACCCCTGCAGGGGATTGCCACAGGATCCACCGGTGCAAGGAGGGAATGACACCTTGGTTCACACAGCACACAAAACCTTCCACCCCAGACCTGAAGGGGAGCTCTATGGGCTGCCTTAAGCCAGTTCCCCTTTAAAAGATCCAGGCCTGAGGGGAGGAATCAGTTAGTCCCAGTAGGGAGTTCCAGTTAGTCTGCAGTGAGCAGTGGAGAGAGCTGGAGTGAGGAGCTGGTCGCTGGGAAGGATCCAGGCCCAGGACCAGAGAACACTGACCTGGCTGTGCTGGGAGAGGATCGTAGGCCAGAGGAGGAAGCAGTGAATTAAAGAAGGGAACCGACAAAGCTCCCTTTAGTACACCTGGACACCGGAGTCCGACACTGCCAGCATCCACTGCAGCAGTAACAGCCCGGGAGAACCAGGAGGACCAAAACCCCCTGAGGTAACAGACAAGAGACACTCAAACTGACCAAACACAGGATCAGGGGCCATAGGATGAATAGGGACCCCGCAGAAGGACCTAATTGTCAGTTTAGAGCAAAGCCCTGAAAGGGAGAAGGAGCGGTGAGTTCAGTCGCAGGCTGGACTTAAGGTAGAAGTCCCAAGTTGCATCGGGGACCTGGTTACCCTGTCACCAGTAAAAGGTACCGAAACAAAGATCACTGTGTGTGTGCCTGCTTAACCGCCGCTATTCAGCACATTGACTGCAGAGATTCGACTACAACTCCCCTCATCCATCCCCACTGCCCCGAGTTAAAGCTCCACCTGTGGACTGCACACATTGTGTCACATGTCCGTGACACATGTGTGCACGCCCCGCCCCCAAACAGCCTTGTTTCACATGTCCGTAGTGACACGGATGTGTGAAACCGGCCTTAGGCAGATTCTGAGCCCCACTTCATAGTTGGTATACTCCAGTTTGTCCTCCCTTCGCACCATCCGGATAGGACTCATCTCCAGATTTTAGTGAAGATAGGGAATTAGATTTATGTCTAGGTTGGGTCCGTGTTTTAGATTTTCCTTTTTTCCAACGGAAGACCTCATTATTCTTTCGATCATTTACATTCTGTTGGAATTTTTTTTGCTTTTTATTGAACTTATCTCACCTTCCCATTTTTTTAAATCACCATCCAAATCATTATTGTGCTAAGTTGTTCTTCAGATAGTACAGACTTATGTCTGCTTTGAATCTCATCTATCTCCTTTTCAGCTAAGTGGCCATTGTGTGTTTGTGCTGAGTTTTTTGTTTTTTTGCTGTGTTTCTGCACTAAAAATGCAGCACCCACAGCTTTGTTACTGTATGAAAGCCTATGTGATTTTACCAAAGCTTTGCCCACATGTGCATTTTTGGGTGTTGCGTTTTTGTTGCAGAAATTGCTTGCATCCCTGCAATTAACTTGTCCGTATTTGGGCTGCATTTTCCCCATATACTCCATTCTAACCCTGCCCCCCCCCAAAAAAAAAGCATCACAAATGCATGGGTGTTCCCACAGTGCGTTTGTGATAATTTTTTAGGCTACGTTCACACTCTGCGCATTTTTTGCACTTTTTTCTGTAGTTTCACTTTTTTATGCGCGTACGCGGCAAAAAGCACAACTGCATACACATAGTGCGCTTTTCTGTGCTTTTTCCTCAGCCTCTGATTGGACAAAAGACAAAATCCATGGGCATTCTGCTTCCAGGGAAAAAGACATCATTGATCACCGTGAGCTCACTTGCTTTTGTTTTTTTTAGGGTGGAGGCACACTAGGGGCGTGAAAAATGGAGCGTTTTGTACGCTAGCCATTTATGCGACTGTGTTGCGTATTTGTCCGTGATCGCGGTGCGCGTTGTGTGCGAGTGCGGTGTGAGTGGGGTGCGTTTGCAGTGCGAGTGCGATGCGAGTGCGTTTTTCAGTCACAAACAGCGATCCGTGTGTAAGGTGTTTTTGAGGCATGGAAGGGCGTGATTGGCCTGCCCCCAAGCTCTGCCCAGCAGCACCAGGTGCAGGTGCACTTCAGAAATGGAATCAGCTTGTACTTCCTGTTCTGCTCATCACGTACAAGCGTATTTCGTGCATGTAACTCGCCTCATCTGCTGTTTTGATGCGAGAATAATACGCACCCATTGACTTTCATTGCCCGCACGCGCGCCGAAATCGCACACAAACGCAGCATGCTACGAGTGGAATCGCATTGCCTGCGACATGCGAGAGGCGGCCACGTAAAGCGCACCACTGTGCCCTGGCCAATTTCTTAACAGCAGTGTGAGTGACATGCGTTTTTTCCCAGCGTGAGACTCACGCCAGTGTGCCTCCTGCATTAATGTCTGTCCTGCGTCTGTGAGGCGTGCTGTGCTCATTGGTGAGACCAGGTGTTTACACCCAGCAGCTTCAATAGTACCACTGCACATGATTAGTACGTCACCTGAAAATCTCCCCAGTCATGTGTGTTGAATGGGTGATCACTGCCAGTGCCGGATCAAGAACACATACTTCCGGGATGTTGTGATTACATGTGCACCATTGATAACAGGTGTGAATAGTCAGAATTATTACTGGGGAACATTTATAAGGGGCATAATGAAGGCTTCATCACAATGCCCTTGAGGCCTCATTCACATGTCCGTGCCTCCGGCACGTAAGCAGTACGTGCCAACACACACCGGAGGCACGGACATACGGGGACACATGTCCCCTGTGGACCCATGCAGACGTCCGTGATTCCGAGTGATTATGCATGTATGGCACACACAGCTATATATCCCACACAAACCAACCACACATTCAGGCAACGTCACAATTATCAAACATCCTATACACTACAAACACAATCACAATGCTCTGACATGGGAATAAGTGAGGAGATGCAGCATTCTCAGCAGAGCATACAAGTCTCACAAAATGTCAACTCTAGAAGTAATCCAGGATCAAGTAATGAAACTACAACATATACCAACATTTCAGATTTTTAGTTTCCTGTAACAAATGTTGATTTTTGATGAGCAACCTACATATGTAAAGTTATGTTAATATTTGATCCTTTTAAAAAATGATACAGTACAGACCAAAAGTTTGGACACACCTTCTCATTCAAAGAGTTTTCTTTATTTTCATGACTATGAAAATTGTAGATTCACACTAAAGGCATCAAAACTATGAATTAACACATGTATAATTATATACTTAGCAAAACAGTGTGAATCAACTGAAAATATGTCTTCTATTCTAGGTTCTTCAAAGTAGCCACCTTTTGCTTTGATTACTGCTTTGCACACTTTTGGCATTCTCTTGATAAGCTTCAAGAGGTAGTCACTGGAAATGGTTTTCATTTCACAGGTATGCCCTGTCAGGTTTGATAAGTGGATTTCTTGCCTTATAAATGGGGTTGGGACCATCAGTTGTGTTGTGCAGAAGTCTGGTGGATGCACAGCTGATAGTCCTACTGAATAGACTGTTAGCTGCTTTTTTTCTTGCCATAATACAAATTCTAAGTAAAGAAAAACGAGTGGCCATCATTACTTTAAGAAATGAAGGTCAGTTAGTCCGAAAAATTGGGAAAACTTTGAAAGTGTCCCCAAGTGTAGTTGCAAAAACCATCAAGCGTTACAAAGATACTGGCTCACATAAGGACCGCCCAAGGAAAGGAAGACCAAGAGTCACCTCTGCTGCGGAGGATAAGTTCATCCGAGTCACCAGCCTCAGAAATCGCAGGTTAACTGCAGCTCAGATTAGAGACCAGGTCAATGCCACACAGAGTTCTAGCAGCAGACACATCTGTACAACAACTGTTAAGAGGAGACTTTGTGCAGCAGGCCTTCATGGTAAAATAGCTGCTAGGAAACCACTGCTAAGGACAGGCAACAAGCAGAAGACACTTGTTTGGGTTAAAGAACACAAGGAATGGATATTAGACCAGTGGAAATCTGTGCTTTGGTCTGTTGGGTCCAAATTTGAGATCTTTGGTTCAGACCACAGTGTATTTGTGCGACGCAGAAAAGGTGAATGGATGGACTCTACCTGCCTGGTTCCCACCGTGAAGCATAGAGGAGGAGGTGTGAGGGTGTAAGGGTGCTTTGCTGGTGACACTGTTGGGGATTTATTCAAAATTGAAGGCATACTGAACCAGCATGGTTACCACAGCCTCTTGCAGGGGCATGCTAATCCATCCGGTTTGCGTTAAGTTGGACCATCATTTATTTTTCAACAGGACAATGACCCCAAACACACCTCCAGCCCTGTGTAAGGAAGAGTGATGGGGTGCTACGCCAGATGACCTGGCCTCCACAGTCACCAGACCTGAACCCAATCAAGATGGTTTGGGTTGAGCTGGCCAGCAGAGTGAAGGCAAAAGGGCCAACAAGTGCTAAGCATCTCTGGGAACTCCTTCAAGACTGTTGGAAAACCATTTCCGGTGATGTATTCCGGTGACTTTAAGAGAATGCCAAGAGTGTGCAAAGCAGTAATCAAAGCAAAAGGTGGCTACTTTGAAGAACCTAGAATATAAGACATATTTTCAGTTGTTTCACACTTTTTTGTTAAGTATATAAACTCCACATGTGTTAATTCATAGTTTTGTTGCCTTCAGTGTGAATCTACAATTTTCATAGTCATGAAAATAAAGAAAACTATTTGAATGAGAAGGGGTGTCCAAACTTTTAGTCTGTACTGTATATGTGCACAATATGTAGCATTGCTGTAAACAAAAGTTTATTTTTTCATATTAGAAAAAAGTACATATGTTACGTTTTACAAAACATTGTTTGCCATTTTTTTTACAAAGGTCTGAATGGTCATCCTGGTGGAGGCATAAAATTTTGCAGGATGGCTCCGTAATTCACCATACAGCCTATGGAAATGTCCACGGGATTACATTAAAGGCGACGCCGCCTCGGATCAGCAATAATAGGGTATGGAGTCCCATAACGTCTACAAATAACCCAGTGGAATAATACATACTCTGTAGTATTCAAGGTTAGGTTAGGCCGGCTTCACACCGTGATTTTTGAGATCCAGGGCTGTCCGGTGTGAACCGGACAGCCCCTAATCCAATTTTGCCCCTATTGTATCCCTATGGGGCCGGATGGCGGTAATTTGCCATCCGGTTTTGTGCTGTCTGGGAGGATCCGGCAGATTTAGTTTTTTTTGCACCAGACACAAAATCGGAGTTTGCAGCATTTTTTGTGTCCTCCCAGATCCAGCGCCCATAATATGGGAATCTATGGGCGCCGGATCCAACATAAAATTGGACCAGTTCCCGGACGCTGGGTGCTGAAAGAGCAGCGGCTGCTACTAGCAGCCGCCGCTGAATTTGCGCACCTGGAGAGTTCCCCAGCTGAAATGTCAGCACCGCGGCTAGCTCCCATCTAGCTTCTATACTGAACATCCAGCATTGGACAGCGGCAGCCACTGATTCCAGCAGAAAACAGGATTGAAGGGCATATTTGCCCTCTGGTTCTGTTTTTCCAGGGCTGTCAGGTTCTGTCTGGCTTCCTGCAAAACACCAGACAGAACCTGACAGCAAAAAATCATGGTGTGAAGCCGGCCTTAGTAGACATTGTAGTAATATAAGCAATAAATATGGACTACCACTTAATGCACAAAGAAAATAAGCAACCACTAATGTAAAGGTAATGGTGGGTTTACACTTCCCAACGTCGGTACGATATTGTATCCAACGCCGCGGGTGCGCGCTTTTTCTGGGCAGAATTCAAAGATCCCATAGGAGATGTTACACAGCGCGATATCGGCATACAACGTCTCTACTATGTCTACGCCACCCTTGTACGGTCGACCCAGGAACGACTGTTTAACATGGAGAGGATAGGGGACGTTGTACTGCACATCGTAGATGGGCGTTTACACAGCACGATCCGGCTCCAACCTCCATCCAATATCGGCCCGTTGAATAGCACGCTCATTCGATCCCCGATATCGGTTTGACATCGTTCGTGCATCGTATTGGACATTTATACCATATAACGCACAAACAATATCGGGTCCAATGCACGAACCACGTGACTTTTGGTCGGAGTTGGACGCCGATATCGGGACGTGTAAACACACCATAACAGGACTCCAAATGGCTAGCAATTCAAATGATCTTTTTAGCCCTAATGGCCACACAGTGCAGCCAATTGAAACCTTGATTACTCTTGCGATTTGAATGAGAAAAACACATTGCACATGGACACCACACGGATGTCACACTCGGATGTTATCTGAGGAAAAAATTGCACACTCACACAGCAGTTGCATGCCACACGGATCAAAAAATGAATTTCAGTCATCCGACTCTCCTGGTTGAGAAGCGGACTGATTTTTTATTTTTTTTTCTCGATTCCAGTTTGTCCCTACACTTACGGCTCGGACACACTCTCCTAGTTACATGCAAGTCTGTCGGACGAGACTCGGAAGAGACTGGAGCAGTGACCATGAATGGCCTCTCTCTCTCTGGAATGGGAGTGTGGAGGTGCACAGAAACACAAGCAGCTGGCATTCCCGTCCAGAGAGGGAGAGGCCGTTCAGGGTCACTGCTCCAGCCTCTTCCGAGTCTTGTCCGACAGACTCGCATGTAAGTAGCAGAGTGTGTCTGAGCCCTTAAGGAGATGCTATGAATAAAAGTTCTAACAAAGTGAATGGGGCTTATAGAAATCTTGGGCCCACTGTGCTTTTTTTTTCCAACTTTGATTTTTATTAATTTTTAAGTCATATCAACAATCAGAACAATACCAAATGTAATTTCATAATCATAAGTCCACATTACTTTTCCAATATCAAAATTCAATAACATCAACATATATCCTCCATATATTACAATTGTTGTGAGTCCATGGAGAGATCCCATATCTGCCAAGTCTGGTAAATTTGTCCATTGTGTTATGAAGCATGGCGGGTAGTTGTTCCATTGATCGGAGGTCCTTTATCCGTATAAGCGAGTCGCACAACGAAGGTGGAGCCCTCCTCATCCAATTGAGAGATATCAGGCATTTTGCTGCCGTAAAAAGAAGCATTAGGAGTTTGCTCTTGGGTTTATTCAAGCTTAAAGGGAACAGATTTAAGAGATATAGAGCCGGGTCTAGGGGTAGAACATGGCCCATAACCCGTGACAACACTGTTGCTATTGACCAGGCCCGGACTGATAGGCGGGAGATTCTGGACTTTTCCCGATGGGCCGGTGGTTGTGGAGTGGGCGGGGCCACAGCGCCCGCCCTCCAGCCGCAGGCCAGCTTTTAAATGATTTTGCGTCGGCCGCCACCCGCCAGCACAACGGGTCTGGGGAACGGCGGCGGCCGCTACCTCTTCACAGTCACTCACACCACCAATCGGCGGGCAGCCCTGGCAGCGGCTCTTAAGGAGAGGCGCAGCTGTACAGCATGTTCTTTGTGGGTGGAGAGAGCACACACTCTGCTCTCCCGCCCACGAAACAGATCGCGGCCACCCCTGCCATTACCAGGTGGGCCCGGCCCCATGTGCAGGCAGTGGAGCTGGCCTGAAGGCAGCAGCCGGTGACTGTCTCAGTCATAGACTGAGTCTCCTCCTCACTCCTCCTGTGACCCTTCTCAGCTGTGGACCTGGGGGCTGCCAGTGCGGGACACAAGCAAAGCTGAGGCAAGATACTTTCACTTTCGTCTGTCTGACCTGACATGTGTGAGTGTGTGTGTGAGACAGGCTGCTGTATGTGTATTTGTGTGTGTGTGTACGTGTGAGACAGGCTGCTGTATGTGTATTTGTGTGTGTGTGAGACAGGCTGCTGTATGTGTATTTGTGTGTGTGTGTGTTGTGTGTGTGTGTGTGTGTGTGAGACAGGCTGCTGTATGTGTATTTGTGTGTGTGTGTGTGTGAGACAGGCTGCTGTATGTGTATTTGTGTGCGTGTGAGACAGGCTGCTGTATGTGTATTTGTGTGCCTGTGAGACAGGCTGCTGTATGTGTATTTGTGTGTGTGTGTACGTGTGAGACAGGCTGCTGTATGTGTATTTGTGTGTGTGTGAGACAGGCTGCTGTATGTGTATTTGTGTGTGTGTGTGTGTGTGAGACAGGCTGCTGTATGTGTATTTGTGTGTGTGTGAGACAGGCTGCTGTATGTGTATTTGTGTGTGTGTGAGACAGGCTGCTGTATGTGTATTTGTGTGTGTGTGAGACAGGCTGCTGTATGTGTATTTGTGTGTGTGTGAGACAGGCTGTGTATGTGTATTTGTGTGTGTGTGAGACAGGCTGCTGTATGTGTATTTGTGTGTGTGTGAGACAGGCTGCTGCGTGTGTATTTGTGAGTCTGTGTGTGAGACTGGCTGCTGCGTGTGTATTTGTGAGTCTGTGTGTGAGACAGGCTGCTGTGTGTGTATGTGTGTGTGTGAGACAGTTTGCTGCGTGTGTATTTGTGAGTCTGTGTGTGAGACAGGCTGCTGTGTGTGTGTGTGTGTGAGACAGTTTGCTGCGTGTGTATTTGTGAGTCTGTGTGTGAGACAGGCTGCTGCGTGTGTATTTGTGTGTGTGTGTGAGACAGGCTTCTGTGTGTGTATTTGTGTGTGTGTGCGTGTGTGTGAGACAGGCTGCTGTGTGTGTATTTGTGTGTGTGACAGGCCGCTGTGTGTGTATTTGTGAGTCTGTGTGTGAGACAGGCTGCTGTGTGTGTATTTGTGTGTGTGTGTGTGTGAGACAGGCTGCTGTATGTGTATTTGTGTGTGTGTGAGACAGGCTGCTGTATGTGTATTTGTGTGTGTGTGACAGGCTGCTGTATGTGTATTTGTGTGTGTGAGACAGGCTGCTGTATGTGTATTTGTGTGTGTGTGTGTGTGAGACAGGCTGCTGTATGTGTATTTGTGTGTGTGTGAGACAGGCTGCTGCGTGTGTATTTGTGAGTCTGTGTGTGAGACTGGCTGCTGCGTGTGTATTTGTGAGTCTGTGTGTGAGACAGGCTGCTGTGTGTGTGTGTGTGTGTGTGTGAGACAGTTTGCTGCGTGTGTATTTGTGAGTCTGTGTGTTGAGACAGGCTGCTGCGTGTGTATTTGTGAGTCTGTGTGAGTCAGGCTGCTGTGTGTGTGTGTGTGAGACAGTTTGCTGCGTGTGTATTTGTGAGTCTGTGTGTGAGACAGGCTGCTGCGTGTGTATTTGTGTGTGTGAGACAGGATTCTGTGTGTGTATTTGTGTGTGTGTGCGTGTGTGTGAGACAGGCTGCTGTGTGTGTATTTGTGTGTGTGTGAGACAGGCCGCTGTGTGTGTATTTGTGAGTCTGTGTGTGAGACAGGCCGAGGGTGTGTATATTTGTGAGTCTGTGTGTGAGACAGGCTGCTGTGTGTGTATTTGTGTGTGTGTGTGTTGAGACAGGCTGCTGTATGTGTATTTGTGTGTGTGTGAGACAGGCTGCTGTATGTGTATTTGTGTGTGTGTGACAGGCTGCTGTATGTGTATTTGTGTGTGTGTGAGACAGGCTGCTGTATGTGTATTTGTGTGTGTGTGAGACAGGCTGCTATATGTGTATTTTTGTGTGTGAGACAGGCTGCTGTATGTGTATTTGTGTGTGTGTGAGACAGGCTGCTGCGTGTGTATTTGTGAGTCTGTGTGTGAGACTGGTTGCTGCGTGTGTATTTGTGAGTCTGTGTGTGAGACAGGCTGCTGTGTGTGTGTGTGTGAGACAGTTTGCTGCGTGTGTATTTGTGAGTCTGTGTGTGAGACAGGCTGCTGCGTGTGTATTTGTGTGTGTGTGTGAGACAGGCTTCTGTGTGTGTATTTGTGTGTGTGTGTGTGAGACAGGCTGCTGTGTGTGTATTTGTGTGTGTGTGTGTGTGAGACAGGCCGCTATGTGTGTATTTGTGAGTCTGTGTGTGAGACAGGCCGAGGGTGTGTAATTTGTGAGTCTGTGTGTGAGACTGGTTGCTGCGTGTGTATTTGTGAGTCTGTGTGTGAGACAGGCTGCTGTGTGTGTGTGTGTGAGAGACAGTTTGCTGCGTGTGTATTTGTGAGTCTGTGTGTGAGACAGGCTGCTGTGTGTGTATTTGTGTGTGTGGGTGAGACAGGCTGCTGTATGTGTATTTGTGTGTGTGTGAGACAGGCTGCTGTATGTGTATTTGTGTGTGTGTGAGACAGGCTGCTGTGTGTGTATTTGTGTGTGTATGAGCCAGGTTGCTGCATGTGTATTTGTAAGTCTGTGTGTGAGACAGGCTGCTGTGTGTGTGTGTGAGACAGTTTGCTGCATGTGTATTTGTGAGTCTGTGTGTGAGACAGGCTGCTGCGTGTGTATTTGTGTGTGTGAGACAGGCCGCTGTGTATGTATTTGTGTGTGTGTGTGAGACAGGCCGCTGTGTGTGTAAGGTCGCTGTGTGTGTATTTGTGGAGTCTGTGTGTGTAGGACAGGCTGCTGTGTGTAGTTTTGTGAGTTGTGTTGGACAGTTGTGGTGTGTTTGTGTGTGTGAGACAGGCTGCTGTATGTGTATTTGTGTGTGTGTGAGACACGCTGCTGTATGTGTATTTGTGTGTCTGTGTGTGAGACAGGCTGCTGTGTATGTGTGAGTGTGTCTGTGTATGTGTGAGTGTGTGTCTGTGTGAGGACAGGCCATTGTGTATGTGTGAGTGTGTGTGTGAGGACAGGCTGCTGTTGTGTGTGTATGTGTGTGTGGTGTTTGTGTGTGAGACAGGCTGCTGTGTGTATGTGT
Organism: Allobates femoralis; assembly: GCA_033576535.1. NCBI lineage: Eukaryota > Metazoa > Chordata > Amphibia > Anura > Aromobatidae > Allobates > Allobates femoralis. The sequence continues at coordinate 28,026 of JARQOC010001284.1, forward strand.
GTGTGTGAGGACAGGCTGCATGTGTATGTTTGAGGACAGGCTGTTACATGTGTGTGGGGACTGGGGCAGGTTGCTGTGTGTGTGTGTGTGTGTGTGTTGTGGACAGTCTACTGCTACATGTGTGGGGGCCAGGGCAGGCTGCTGCATGTGTGTGTGAGGACTGGCTGCTGTGGCCAGGGCAGGCTGCTACGTGTGTGTGGGGGCTGGGGCAGGCTGCTACATATGTGTGTGGGGGGCCGAGGCAGACTGCTGCATGTGTGTGGGGGCTGGATCAGGCTGCTACATGTGTGTAGGTGACTGGGTAGGCTGGTGCATGTGTGTGGGGACTGGGGCAGGCTGCTACGTGTGTATGTGTGTGTGTGTGTGTATGTATGTGAGAGGGCAGGCTGCATGTGCGTATGTGTGTAATCCTCAGTATCTGTATTCTTATGTATATATATTGCACATTACTGCTTCTTCTGTCCTGTATACTGGGTGTAATCCTCCGGATCTGTATTATTCTGTATATACACACTGCACAGTACCACTTCTCCTGTCCTGTATACTGGGTGTAATCCTCAGTATCTGTATTATTCTGTATATATACACTGCACAGTACCACTTCTCCTGTCCTGTATACTGGGTATAATCCTCATCATATGTATTATTCTGTATATATACACTGCACAGTATCACTTCTCCTGTCCTGTATACTGGGTGTAATCCTCAGTATCTGTATTATTCTGTATATATACACTGCACAGTACCACTTCTCCTGTCCTGTATACTGGGTGTAATCCTCAGTATCTGTATTATTCTGTACATACACTGCACAGCACCACTTCTGTCCTGTATACTCGGTGTAATCCTCAGTGTCTGTATTATTGTGTATGTATTCACTGCACAGTACCTCTTCTCCTGTCATGTATACTTGGTGTAATCCTCAGTATCGTATTATTCTGTATATATACACTGTACAGCAGGGATGTCAAATTCCAGGCACACGGCGCAGGTTTTCAGGACTTTCTTTATATTGCACAGGGGTTGGAATAATCACCAGTTCCGGTGATTATATTGTCACCTGTGCAATATAAAGGAAATCCTGAAAACCTGCGCCGTGTGCGGCTCTCGAGGCCTGGAATTTGAGATCCCTGCTGTACAGTACCACTTTCCCTGTCCTGTATACTGGGTGTAATCCTCTGCATCTGTATTATTCTGTGTATATACACTGCACAGTACCAATTCTCCTGTCCTGTATACTGGGTGTAATCCTCAGTATATGTATTATTCTGTATATATACACTGCACAGTACCACTTCTCCTGTCCTGTATTCTGGGTGTAATCCTCAGTATCTGTATTATTCTGTATATATACACTGCACAGTACCACTTCCCCTGTCCTGTATACTGGGTGTAATCCTCTGCATCTGTATTATTCTGTATATATACACTGCACAGTACCACTTCTCCTGTCCTGTATACTGGGTGTAATCCTCAGTATCTGTATTATTATTATTAAACCAATGAGTTTTTATTAGGTTTTCAAAACAGGGTACAGATATGGGTAAGTTCCCAAGAGGTTGCATACAACTGACAAATAGACATAAAAAAAAAGAGGTAATAAATGCAAGGGAGTGGAAGAGGGGGGGGGGGGGGGGAAGGAGGGGGAGGGGGGGTAGGGGGGGGGGGAGTGTGTGCAGTAATACAACAGAGAGATACCAAGGTCTGAGACATTATAATCAGTATGGTCAGGAGGGTGGTGAGGGGACAGTGTTATGGTCGGAGGATATCCAAGGGTCCCACCAATTTAGAATTCTTCGCTTGCGATGTAGTGAGTGTGCCAGGTAGAGTTCATGGGCATAATGCAAATTTATTCTTGTAATCAACTCTGAAAACGATGGGAGGGTGGCAGATCTCCAACGAGCGGCGACCGTGAGTCGAGCGGCAATTAAAACGTTTGTCACAATTGGTCTCAAAGGCGTGGGAAAAGAATCGAGATCAATGCCTAGGAGTGCTAGCGGAGCGGAGAGGTCGATAGGAAGTCCTGTTAGAGAGCGCAATAAGTCAGAGACTGAACGCCAAAAGGGCGCTATGAGGGAGCAAGACCACCATATATGTGGTTCGGATCCTTCGACAGAGCAGCCTCTCCAGCAGTAAGGAGATGGAGATGGACGGAAATTGTGAAATTTGGCGATACGGGAGGGGTGAGGTACCAGTTGAACATCAACTTTTTTGCCTGTTCTAAATGATTAATGCAGCTGGAATACTTTGCGGCATGTCCCGAGGCCTTATACCATTGATCCACAGTGGCAGTAAACCCGAGTCTGGACTCCCACTTGGACATATAGGGAAGTTTGTTTTCGGTGCAGGGCAGAAGGAGGGCCTTATAGATAATGGAGACCCCGTTACCCACCGGCCCAGTGCGTTTAAACAAGGATTGAAGTTGGAACGAGACGTTCAAGATGTCAAATGTGGGGAATGTTATGGTAGCAAGAAAGTGTTTGAGACGCAGATAGGAGAAGAGAGCTGTAGGGGGGAGGTTGAGTTTTGCAGAGAGAGACGCAAAGGGAAGAAGCCGATTATCACTTAATACTGATTTCAGATCTAATGTCTCTCCGTCTCCCCATGATGCAAAGGAGATGTCACCCATTACAGAAGAGACTGCTTTGAGAGGGATATAACGGTATAGGAAGGAGAAGTGCGACGTCGTGTACCGCCTCCACACCTCCAAAACACAGGAAATGGAGCGTAATGAAGCAGTTGGAACGTGGCGCTTCAGTAGGTTCATTTGGAGTAAAAGGCGAGGGGATTGAGAGGGGGCAAAGAACGCTTCAATCTGAAGCCAGAGAGGCCATGGTGATTCAGCCCACCATATTCTTGCAATATCAAGTGATAGGGCCGCATAGTACGATGCAATTTCTGGGACTCCAAATCCCCCCTCCTTGTATGGGAGGGAGAGGGAGGAGAGAGCAACACGAGGTACTTTGTGATTCCATATGAAGCGGGTGAGGGAAGATTGGAAGAGCAAGAGGTAGCGTTTCGGGAAGGATAGAGGGATACAACGCAGGACATAGAGAATCTTTGGAAGGAGCATCATTTTGACGGTTTGAATACGTGCCACCCAAGAGAGTTGGTGAGTGGTGTAGTCTGAGCATGCCGTCCGCAGAGAAGCCAGTAGGAGGTCGTAGTTGCGTCGTATTAGGTCTTTTAATGGGGTAATCTGGATACCCAGGTAGGTAAAGCGCTGCGGGGCCCATTTGAAGGGAAATCTGGAGACTAGATCTTGTTGAGCGTTCTCAGAAATGTGTACGGGGAAGACTGTAGATTTGGAGAGATTGAGCTTATAATATGAGGCGTGAGAAAAATCCGTGAGGATAGAAAGGATAGCAGGTAGTGAGGTAGAGGGATTAGTGCAGGAGAGAAGCACATCATCTGCATATAAACTAATCTTGTGGTCCACGGGACCCACTGTGATACCCGTGACATGTGGATGAGCGCGTATAACTGCGGCCAGCGGTTCCATCGCAAGGGCGAAGATTAAGGGAGAAAGAGGGCAGCCCTGCCTGGTTCCATTGGTAATATGAAATTCAGCGGAGGCAAACCCTCCTGCTCTGACGAAGGCGCAAGGAGCTGAATATAGTGCCATTACGGCTGATTTAATATTACCAGAGAAAGCGTATTTGTCCAAGACTGCCGCTAAATAACCCCAGTGTACGCGGTCAAAGGCTTTTTCCGCATCTAAAGAGACTAGTACACCGGGGACCTTCCTGCCTTCGAGGATTTCAAGGAGATTGATAACCCGCCTTGTGGCATCTCTCGCCTGACGGCCTGGAATAAATCCAACTTGGTCCGGGGCGATCAAGGACGGAAGAACGAGCTTGAGACGGTCCGCTAGCAATTTGGAGTATATTTTTAGGTCGCAGTTCAACAGCGCTATCGGCCTGTAGCTCCCAGGGTCAGAGGGAGGCTTCCCAGGTTTCAGAAGGGTTGAGATTGAGGCTTGTAAGCCTTCAGGTTTGATGGTGCCTCTCTCCTGCCAATGTTGGAAAAGAGATAAGAGGTGGGGCGCTAGAGTGTGAGCAAAGGTAGAGTAATAGCGGTAAGAAAAACCATCAGGGCCAGGAGCCGATGATTTTTTTGCCGAGCGTATGGACGCAGTGATTTCCTGGAGGGTTAGAGGACTATTCAGGAAGGAAAGCTGATCTGAGGACAGGAGGGGAGATTAGCTCGATCAAGAAAGGAGGAGATTGAGGACGTCGTCGGTTGTGGGGTTTGTTGAGATGATGCAAGGTTGTAAAGTTCCTCATAATATTCTCGGAAGCGGTCCGCAATATGAATGGGGTTGCGAATAGGGGGACCTCGCGCAGAGGAGATCTGGGAAATCCTAGAGCGTACCTCGGCTTTCTTTACGCGTCGCGCTAGCAGGGTTCCAGCTCTATCACCCATGCCGTAAAATCGGGCCCTAGATTTCTTAAGTTGAAATTCGACTTTAGTGAGAAGAAGAGCCCGCAGTCGATTTCTGGCGGTATAGAGGTCAGCAAAGTGGGATGTGGACGGGGAGGTGGCACAGGTTGTTTCAAGAGCCTTAACTTCATCCAATAGGGAGTCCAGAGCCGCCGCATACCGCTTCCTGGTCAATGAGGCTAATTTGAGGAGGTGGCCCCTCATTACAGCTTTATGAGCAAACCAAATCGTGTCTGGAGGGGAGTCCGGGCAGGTATTAAAGGAGAAGAATTCAAGGAGTAAAGATTCTAAAGCCTGAATGTTACTGTCAGAGAGTAGGAGGGTTTCATTAAGCCTCCATGGGGCCAGTGGGGGTCTCGGAGAAGAGTCAGAGATGTTTAGAGTGATTGGAGCGTGGTCAGACCACGACGCTGTGCCGATGGAGGCTGCCGTACATAGGGTAGAAGGGAATCGCCTACTAGTATATAATCAATGCGGCTGAACGATCGATGTCTCGGAGAGAAAAAAGTATAGTCCCTCTCAGTGCTGTGCAGGTACCGCCATATGTCATGGAGGTGGAAGGATGAGGTTAAATGTCCCAGGTCCGATCTATAAGACTCGGAGGAGGAACAGTCAAGTGCCCTGAAGAGTGGAGCATTTAGATCCCCTGCCACAACTTTATGACCCTTCATTTCCGGGATCAAGTGTTCCAGAGTGGATCTAAGAAAAGTGGCTGGGCGGACATTGGGGGCATACAGCACCAAGAGGGAGTATAAGACATCATTCAGACGGCAATTCACTAGCAGATAGCGACCTTCGGGGTCTGGGAGGGACGAGACTAACTCAAACGCAAGGTCGCCGCCAATGAAGATCGCCACCCCAGCTTGTTTGGTTGCTGCATTAGCATAAAATCTGTGCGGGAAGCGGATGGGGGAGACACGAGGGTTATCTCCCGCCAAGAGATGCGTCTCTTGCAAGAAGACTACGTCCGGGCGTGCTCTGCGTAGCTGGGAGTATAAAAATGAACGCTTGTGTGGCGAGTTTAAGCCGTTCACATTTAAACCTAAGATGGATATAGGCATTGTAGGGTGTAATTAAACCACGTGGTAGGGATACCTGGTATCAGAATACCGATAGGGGGACCAGTTGCACACTTGGGGGGAGGGGAGGGGAGCAGAGTGGGGGAACAACATAGTAATAAACAACATAACCTGAACAGTTGCAGGGGGGAGAAAAAGGTCCGCCCTGGTCTCACATAATCCCAAGGATCAAAAGAGATAGTGAGAGTGAACCAGAAGGTAAAAATAGAAAAAAGGGAAAATAAGATCATCATGAGCATAATAATACACTCGGACAGCCGTCCAAGGTGCTTGGAGCGATGCAGTCAGGTCAGGTGTGACGGGAGTGCAATCGCTCCTGGGGCGGCACTACACAGGTCGTAACCTAAATTATAGAGGAAAGCAGTAGAAATAGGAGAGGGAGGATTTAGAGAGAAGATGAGAAACCAGCCGAGGAGCTGAATACTAAAGGGGAGGAAAGATAAGCCGATAGGCTAAGTATAAGTTAAGTATACGACCTGGTAGGCAGATGACAAGTCCAGAAAGGTGGTCCCGGGTGCTTTTCCCCAGCAAACGGGGAAAAAAGCAGTTCAGTGAAAGGAAAGAGGTCAACGCCAATCATGGCACGAGTCAAGCAGTCTTCCACTCCGGATCGATCCTGCGGCTCTGAGAAGGTAGGTCGGCCCGCGAATCATCTCGAGGAAAAGCAGGGTGGCGTTCATCTTGAGTGGCCGGAGGAGGACTCATGCCCCAGGAGAGTAGAAGCTGGGCAGCACGAGCTGGAGTGAGACAGACATGCAGCTTATCGTTCCTCCGGATCAGCAGGCGAGTCGGGCGGCCCCAACGATAGGGAATGTCAGCTTCTCGCAGTAGTGTAGTATAGGGCTTATATGCTCGGCGGAGAGCGAGTGTCCCTGGGGACAGGTCCGGATATACCTCTAGATTGACGAAGCGAGGCGGGAGCTCCGGAGCCGCCCGTAAAGCTTTGAGAAAGTCCTCCTTCGCCTCATAAAAATGAATACGGCCGAGAACGTCCCTGGGGAGATCGGCTCTCAGTCCCGGAGGTTTCGGGATCCGGTGAATGCGGTCGATTTTCAAGTCTCTTTCATGAAGGCCCGGGAGAACTTCTTTCATAAAGTCCTGTAGTAGAGCTCGGAGGTCATCTCCCGGGACCGACTCCGGAATCCCTCGGAGGCGGACGTTATTCTGTCTGCTCCGATCCTCCAGGTCACAATTTTTCGCTTGGATAAGGCCGGTGACATGGTGGAGGTGCTCGTTCTCGTCGAGTAGGTGGTTGTGCGAGCGAATAAGCTCCGTCATTTTGTTTTCAATATGGTCGGTTCTCCCGCCAATCTCCGCTACCTCAGATCTAACATCCGCGAGTGCTGAGGTGATATGATCCTGGAGCGAGTCGCGGAGGTCCGTCAGCAGTTCCCTCATGAGTGCAAGAGTGACCGGGGTCTCCGGGGGCAGGGAAGCAGCAGTGGGGGTTTGCACAAGTAGCTCCCGGCGGGAAGCTCTGAGGGCTCGAGGAGATGCCGGCGCCATGTTGGAAATCGATGCAGATGAGGGTCGGCCCGGAGGGAAAAAGTCAGAGACCCTCTTTGGGAGCACTTCTTGCCTATTTTTCGTCTTCCCCATCGTGGCAGAGGGATGGTAAGAAGAATATCCAGGGGAGACGGAGGTTAGAATAGTGGCGTGACCGGTTGAATTGCCGCTTTTTCAATCCCGGGAACAGGAGCTCCTGGATCAAGCGTCTGCTAGCATGCTCAGCTAGGACACGCCCCTCGTATCTGTATTATTCTGTATATATACACTGCACAGTACCACTTCTCCTGTCCTGTATACTGGGTGTAATCCTCTGCATCTGTATTATTCTGTATATATACATTGCACAGTACCACTTCTCCTGTCCTGTATACTGGGTGTAATCCTCAGTATCTGTATTATTCTGTATTATATACACTGCACAGTGCCACTTCTCCTGTCCTGTATACTGGGTGTAATCCTCAGTATCTGTATTATTCTGTATATATACACTGCACAGTACCACTTCTCTTGACCTGTATACTGGGTGTAATCCTCAGTATCTATATCATTCTGCATATATACCCTGCACAGTACCACTTCTCCTGTCCTGTATACTGGGTGTAATCCTCAGTATCTGTATTATTCTGTATATATACACTGCACAGTACCACTTCTTCTGTCCTGTATACTGGGTGTAATCCTCAGTATCTGTATTATTCTGTATATATACACTGCACAGTACCACTTCTCCTGTCCTGTTGTCAGAGAGGTGGTTTTGAACTTTGATTTTCAGCATTTAAATGTTGCTTAATTTGATTATCCCTAATATGGAGTCATCACTTCTCTTCTGTATAGGTGATGACTTGCCTTTCGCTGTGTATCTGACTGCTGGGACCCCACAATCCTGAGAAATGTGGCTTTGTAGAGCACCATGTGAATGGAGCTGTGGTAGAATGTATACTCTGCTGCACCATTCACATATGGCTCTTCAAATAACTCCTTTAAGAAAGTGATGAGGCCACTGCAACTTAAAGGGAACCTGTCAGCTCCATAAAGCCCCCCAGGCTATCACTACCTGTCCCTGAACCTTCCTGTTACTATTCTAACTATCCCTTTCTGTGCTAAATATGCCCTGTGACTGTGTAATAAAAGCTTTTTATCACTCACTCATTAGTATGATAATGATCCAGGGGGCTACCATTGCTAGACCCCCTGGGCGTCCTCTCTGTGCCCCATGGCCGCTTCCTGTATAGTCTATCATGCTTTGATGGGCGTGATGTTGACATCCAAATGTGCACCCCCCAGCCTGGCTCGCTCCACTCTGCAGAATGGCGGGTATGAAGCCGAGTGTTGTCACCTCCGGTACTCATCCACAGAGCTGCGCATTGCGCATGCTCTGTGGAGCACATTACGTTAGCTCATCACAGATATCATCACAGATGAGCTGACGTAATGTGCTCCATAGAGCATGCTTACTGTGCAGCCTGAAGTCTGGAATGCGGAGTGCCGGAAATGACGCGTTTGAGTGATAAAAAGCTTTTATTACACAGTCACAGGGAACGTTTAACACAGAAAGGATAGTTAGAGAAGTAATAGGAAGATGCAGGGGCAGTTAGTGAGAGCCTGGGGGGGCTTTATGGAGGTGACAGGTTCTCTTTAAAAGCAAACTTCACTGATCGGGGCTAATGGGTGATATAGTGTGTGGGCTGGTGGGGTTTGTTTTCCAGGGCTGCTTTCTGGTCCCAGTCCGGCCCTGCTATTGACCCCCAAAAGCCTCGGATTGTCGGGTATGACCAAAATAGATGGTATAATGAGGCATTCCTCTGGTCACATCGCCAACAATTATCAGGTATTGCTGGGTTGAACTTATGAAGCATCTCGGGTGTGTTATACCATGTCATCAAAATTTTCATCTGATTCTCTTTGTATAGGGTATTAATTGACGTTCTGAAGGTTCTCTCCCATATCAGCTTCCACATCGAATCAGAGATCTCCCGTCCTAGCCATGTTTCTCATCGTGTCATATAGGCATGTTTGAGGGGACCTTGGATACTTCGAGAGTTCAAAATAGCTTATATGTCCAATATTAGACCCTTTGTAGAGGGTCCCCGAGAGCAAAGGGTTTCAAATTGGGTTGGTTTAGTATATTTATTAACTCCCATGATCAACGCGTGGTAATGAATTATTTGTCGGTACGAAAAGCCAAGGGTTACCGGCAATTTATAAAGGGAGCATAGTTCGGTAAAAGAGCGTATTTTGTGAGTAAGTGGGTTTAGTATATCACGGAAACAAAAGAGGCCTGCTTCTGCCTATTTTCACATAGTAGCAGAGTCCATGGCTCCCGAAATGTGTGGGCTATACAGGAAAGAGGTCAGAGAAGAGGTGTGTGTCGCCAACTGAAATTTAATCCTGCATCTATCCCAAATGTCTTTGGTGAAAGACATTGGTCCCAACAACATTTTGGAGGGAATCTCAGAGGGTTTGCCCCATATCAATGAAGCAGGATGGTATGGAGCTAGCCATAATTGTTCCACCTCTGACCATCTGGTACAAGCTGACAATGTCGTCCAGTGAGACAAATGGTGTAGGTGCATAGCGTAGTAGTATAGTAAAATATCTGGACATGCAACACCTCCCTGTCGTCTTAGCGCACAAAGGACCGAGGCTGGTATGTCTCCCCGAATGCCAGATAAACTTCATTAAAAATGACTGGATTCTTTTTAGAATTACTACGAGTACTTTTACTGATAATGTTTCAAATAGGTATAAAAACCGGGGTATAATGGACATTTTAACAGCTGCTATTCTCCCCAAGAGCGAAATTTGTAGGGATGACCATTTTTTAAGCTGAGCTTCCACTTTCTGAATGAGGGGTGGGAAATTAGCTTGGAATATTGTTTTGTAGCTAGAGGTCATATTGATCCCCAGGTATCGGATGGATGTTGTGCGCCATGTATATTTATATAAACTTTTAAGGAGATGAAGTTTAGATTCCGGGATATTTATGGGTAGTGCTTCAGTTTTTGTAGAGTTGATTTTATAGCCTCATAGTTTAGCATAAGATGCGATAGTGGCCTGGTGGTTAGGGAGGGAGGTTATAGGGTTTGTCAAGGAGAGTATAGCATCATCTGCGAACAGGACGATTTTGAATTGTTTACCTTTAAGCTGGATTCCCAATATGTCCGGGTTCAGTCTAATTTGCGCAGCTAATGGTTCAATACTGAGGACATACAACAGAGGAGAAAGGGGGCACCCCTGTCGCGTTCCATTTTTTATGAGCAGGTCTCTGGAATGTGCGTGAGGAAGACGTACCAGAGCAGTGGGTGATGAATGTCAGAGCTGTAACAAAAGGTCCCGACAGGCCAAAGTGGTAAAGAGAGCGGAACATGAATGTCCAATCTAGCCTGTCGAAGGCCTTCTCAGCATCTAAACTTAGCAAAAGGGCCTCTCCCGCTCCTCTGTTGGTCACCTCGACCAAGTCTAGGATACGTCTAGTATTATCCCCCGCCTGTCGGAAACATATAAATCCTACCTGATCTTTGTGTATTAAATATGGAAGCAAGGACCCCAGCCTTTCTGCCAAAAGCTTGGTGAAGATTTTCAAATCAGAGTTTAACAGACTGATGGGTCGATAGCTTGCACATTCCATCGGATCTTTGCCCTCCTTTGGGATTACAGTAATATATGAACGAAGAAGTGAGTCGGGTATCATCCATGAAATGATTAAACAGATTTACCATATGTGGGGATAGCATATCTATGTAGATTTTATAGTAGAGATAGGGCAACCCGTCTGGACCCAGTGCTTTACGATTCGGTAAATTTCTCACTATTGCCGCAATTTCGTCCAGCGTAATTTTCTGGTTTAGTTCGTCTAAAGCAGACTGGGATAGTTTAGGTAGGTGGCATGATGAGAGGTAGTCGTCCATAAATCGGTTTAGTTCGCCTAGGGGTTGATGTGATGGGGGGGGAAAGAGAGTAGAGGGAAGAATAATAATCATGGAAAATTTGAGCTACTTTAACCAGGTCATAATGGATCACACCTGTCGGATCCTTAATACCATATGGGGAATTATTAGTGGCTTGATCCCTCAATCTCTTAGCCAACATCGTGTGTGCTTTATTGCTGTATTCATAGAATTTCTGCCTAGAATATCTATGAAGGGTCTCCACCTTACCATGGGAGATGGCTTTCAGTTGGCTTCTCAGGTCCACTATTTCTTTAAGAAGAGATCGGGTTGGGTGTGTCAGTAGTTGTGCCTCTGCTTTCCTTAATTCCCCTTCTATTTTCAGGTATCGGGATTTGGCATCTTTTTTGATCCTATATGAGAGAGCAATGCACTCACCCCTAAAAACCGGCTTATGGGCTTCTCATAGGACAGACAATGACGGAGAAGTGGGGGTGTTTTCTAAAGTAATTTACAAGGGATTCCCGCAGTTTGTCTCGCGTACTTTTATTAGTGAGAAGGGACTCATTCAGTCTCCAATGATTCAACTTAGGTGGAACCGGCATCAATTTGAGATCTATTGTCAAAGGGTCATGGTCCGTCCATGTTATAGTGCCAATGGAAGCTGATAACAATGAGCGAACTGAAATCACGTCCCCAAAGAAATAGTCTATACGGCTGTGAGAGCCATGCGGATGTGAGTAGAACGTGTATCTCCTATCCGTCGGGTTGTTAATGCGCCATAGGTCATATAGTGTGTATCTACGAATAAGTTTCCGAAAGTCAGTGGAGACCCGTTCTGTCAATATTGCATTACTGGAAGGTTTATGGACCAACCTGTCTCCAGTCTTGGAAAATGCCATATTAAAATCCCCTCCAATTATTTGGGCCATTCCCCGATCAGGTTGTAAACGGGCTAATACTGAGGCTACGAACTTTACTTGGTTTGTGTTAGGGGTATATAGGTTGCACAACAAAATTGGTGTTCCTCCTATGCTCCCATATACAATGACAAATCTGCCTTGAGGATCTATATCAGTTTTTGTTACCTGGAGTGTGCAATGGCAGGAGATCAAGATCGGCACTCCAGCCGTTTTGTTCTTAGCCGTAGCTGAGAAAGTAGTAGGAAACCAATGGTGTGCAAATCTAAGGGAACCCGTAGTCGTAAGATGTGTCTCCTGTAACAACACGATATCTGCTTTGGACTCCCGCATTTCCCGTAGCGTCAGCCTTCTTTTTAGGTCTGAGTTTAGACCTTTTACATTAAGAGAGAGTAACTTAATCATTGTAAAATATGGGTTTTCTCAAAGCGTTTAAAAGGAGATATATATAACGTCTTGGCGGTATTGTAGACTCCGTGAGCGTTGTCATGTGGGCTTGGCTGATATGGAAAAATTAGGCATGCACTGTATATCAAAACAATAATAGTATAACCAAACTTTGAAAGAGTGAGAAAGACAAAAAGAAAAAACAACAACAACATCTTCATATTATAGGACAATAACATGTAGTCCTAAAATGAGAGTTGGATACAGTATGGCATCAGTCGCCAAAGTCAGCTACCTAGAGCTACTGTACCACTTAATAAGTCATAGGACCTGTAATACAACTCTCATCCGTGGGGGTACACGTGAGAACCTCTAGAACAGTTACCATAGAAAGTCCCCCCCCCCCCAAGAGCTGTCCATTCTCGCCCAGAGGCCCAGATGGGTATATATAGATCCCCACACCTAAAACAGACATGAAAAAAAAATAAGCATAATAGCCAGGTGTTAGATAATACAGTCATCAATCACGCCGGGTCTCGTCTCCTGGGGGGCCTCCTTGTCGTTTGACGAGGTGTGGATTGTTGCCATGTTTGTTGTAATGGGGGAAGTCCCTGCGATACGGACCAGTCGGGTAGGTCTGGCCTTTCGATTGTCAATGTACGGCAGAAAGACACCAAATCATCTGGGCTTCTCAGAGTGGCCACCCTTTCTCCCCTCTTAGCTGGAGGCTAAAAGGGAAGCCCCACCGATAGGGAATATGATTGTCTGGTAGGATGCTTAACTATGGTTTCAATGCTCTACGTTGCTGTAAAGTAATCCACGAAAGATCCTGATATAGCTGTATTTTCACATTAATGTGGGTGATCTGCTTGAGCTGTCTTGCCTTTGCCATGATGTCTTCTTTCAGGGAAAAGTCAGTAATCCGGCAGATGATATCTCTAGGATTGCCCGTCATGGTCTTTGGTTTCAGGGCTCTATGAGCCCTGTCCATTTTAATCGAATAGTCAGCTGGGCGGCGTAGCACTGTGTTGAAAACTTTTTGCAAAGTACCCGCTACGTCTTCTACCTCTCTCGTCTCTGGGATCCCTCTGACCGTGATGTTATTTCGGCGTCCTCTATTGTCCAGATCCTCTATGTGTCGCTGGAGACCTCTTATAATGGAGGCTTGAGCAGCCGTCTGGGATTGGAGGTGTCGAATGACCGCCCTGGCCTGGTTAAGGTCTTCCTCAAGTTGGTGAACACTTTGGGTCAAAGCAAACACCTCCCGCCTTGCTGCTGCTAGTTCTGAACGACAGGTCTCTTTGATCTCGGCTACCATCTGGTTGGCAGAAGTTGTACGTATCGCCACCAGTCAGAGGGGGGCGGCGGCGGGTACGGGTATTCCCGGGTGAGGTGTGGTGGGCCAGGTTCCTGATTCATAGGATCTCCTCCTGGGTCAGTTGACAGGGACCCAGAACCTCCAATCGATTCTCTGTGCTCCAAGGGGGCACCACGGGCCTGGCGTGGTGATCGAGACGATCTCTGCGAGCGACTGGGTTCCTCCAAGGCCTGAGTCGCCCAGTTGTCACCTGCCCAGGTAGAGCTCCATCTGTCCCCATCTGAGAGATCAGCAAAGTCTCTCCGGAAGCTCTCTGCATCTGAGGGTCCCTCATATTGGGCAGAATCGTCTAGGTTCCTCGTGCCCCTTTCTAACAGGGTATCCGGTTTCTCACTAGGCTCCATCGTCATCTCAGGTGGGAGGAGGGGTGTGCTGGGGTACATATCCTCTTCTCCCTCTCTATCATCTGCATTGGAGCTTCCTTCAATTATAGGGTCATAGTGTAGCTTTATTGGGATCAGTACCGGAGTACAGTCTTGCTGGTTATCAGGGAAAGGGTCCTTATGACTAGATCCTGGCCAGGGCAGAGTGTCAGGTAAAAGGATCTGCGAGTCATTAGTTGTCTGGGGCCCTGCCCCCTCCACTGGAGGGGTGTCCATCAGGCTGTGCTCCTCTTCACTCCCCCTCCCCTCCAGATCACCCAGCGCGGGAAAGCCCCGAAAAGAACAAGGGGCTGTACTACCCAGTGCCATTTTGTGTTCACTACAGGCTCCTGACACCTGCTCCCTCTCTTCCAGACCTGTGCCTCCCGTAGTAGCTGCGGGGGCGGTGCAGACTGTCTTGTGACTGCAGCTCTGACTCACCACTGATCTGAAGTGCTGGTGTCGGGTGCTGTGCGGTCTGCAAGCCAGTGGCTACCTGACTCCCCGGCTGTCCTGCAGCAGGAGCAGGGGTTACTCCGCTCTTGGCCAGGTATTTGTCCAGGGTGCCTGTACTCCTGGCTCTCTGGGCGTCTTCTGGGTCCTCTTCTTACCCAACTCTGGGCCTCTGGAGCTATTTTATTGCTGATTTATGCTCTTGGGAGCAGGAGCTCTGTTTCATGCGACTGCTCCCATTCAGGTCCGGACACGCCCCTCGGGCCCACTGTGCTTTTATTTTTTGCACTGTAGAAACTGATCTGTGGTGCGATTTCTGAAATCTGCCACATGTCAATTTTTCTAGCTGAAAACCAAAGTTTTATTTATGATTTTTTTAACCCGTAGATTTGAATGAGATGAGGAAAATCTGCAGATAAAAAGCAGACACAATAAAAACAGGTAACTTTTACATGATTTTGTCAAAGTTTTATCAAAACTAGTGTATGTAAGAAAATGTATACAACAAAGCAGTTAAAATAAAATAACATGGCATACAAAAAGGAAACAAAAACCACAACAGCAAAAGGGCAATAAAAATACACTTAAGCACAAGTAACCTAATTTGGATTTTCTGCAATATCAAAAACGCAACAAATGGTCTTCTTGGGAACTTAGCCTAAATAAAAAAGATATAATTGCATAATATAGGAGGACTTTGGGGGTGTATTATACTATATCTAGGACTATGGGGTTCATTACACTATAAAGAGGACTATGAGGACTGCATTATACTGTATGGAGGACTATGGGGATGCATTACACTGTATGGAAGATTATGGGTTGCAATATACTATATGTGTTACGTATTGACTGGGTGAGCTAGGGACCCCCAGTATTGGAGGTCAATTTAGCTTCACTGAATCTCTTCGACCACCTCACTATCCAGTTCCTGATTCCCTTTCCCCTGTAAGTGTGACAATATGTAAGACTTTGGGGGTGCAATTTACTATATGAAGGACTATGGGGATGCATTATAATGTATGGAGAAAAATGGGGTGCATCATTCTATATGGAGAACTATGGGGGTGTATTATAATATATGGAGGACTATGGGGACTACATTACACTGTATGGAGGACTATGGGGATGCAATATACTATATGGAGGACTATGGGGTACCTTATAATATATGGATCCATTTATACTATATCTAAGCTATTATATTTGGAGGGCTCTCTGGGGCCATGGTAATACTTGGAGGGCTATAAAGGACTGTGTCAGGGATTATTATACAGTGTGAAGAGATGTAGGGGCCATTTTACTGTATATAGGTCCATTATACTACATGGAGGGCTGTGTGAGGGTCCTAGTTGTGAATCATACTGTGACGGGGTAGTTAAGGGGGGTACAGCAGGCTCATCATACTGTGCGTGTGGAGGTATTCACTGTGGGGGCATGATAGTGTTTGTGGGGCACTTTAATTGGCATTGAACCTTATGGGGGCAATGAAAGAGATGAAGGAGCTTCAATAGAAGGAAAACTTACTTTGTAAGGGCTGAAAAGGTGTGCGATATGTATGTATCTATGTGACCCAGACAAATATTTTGTTGGGGGGAGGAGGAGGCAATTCTAACTTCTGCTATGGGGCTCCATGATTTCTATGTACGCCCCTGGTGCAGGATGTATTGTCCTTTTCACATACACCTCTGCTGTAGGAATGATTGGCCATAAATTACACACCACATCCAATACGGCCCTCCGGTACGTACAGGCATCCAACGATGTTTCTTCCGAATGGCGGTTGGTCAGTGGTGCTCATCCCTCTTCTTGCTCCCATATCCCTTACTCAACCCAATAGGAAGGCACCTGCTATTAATTCCAGACAGCCCCGTGTGTGTCACTTGTGATTGGCTAAGTGTTTCTGGAGGAGGCGTGGTCTGTTGGGGAAGACGCACCATTTTACCAGCATAGTGCAGTAGCGGCTTGTTGATGCTCAGACTGCACTTCGTTGCATGTGATGTGTGGAAGGTGCTGCATGGTGAACATGTCTGACTAGTTAGTGCCAGGCAGCGGCCATATTGGAGTTGCCCAGAGTTTTGTAGGCATGTGCCAGAGATATTTTGGCAGCCAGTGCTGCCTCCTGTGCTTTAAGGATGCAGGACTGTCTGCCTACAGGACTATAGGTCTGCCAGCCATCATTGTGTATCTGTATACTTGTGTCAAGCCTGCCATTGCCATTAACGACCCTTGTTCTTGATTCTTCTGTGTGGTTCTTGTATGTGCATGTGATGGCGCTGACACTCTTGCGTTTGGACATCTTTTTT